>JAFVLL020015162.1:0-24887 GCA_021397915.2 Tor tambroides | reverse complement strand
TATATATATATGATACATAAAATGAAATACATTACAAAAAAGTAACAATATTGAAATACATTGATGGTTGTATTTTTTTGTATTTTATCTCAGTATTTCTATGAGTGTTGTATTTATGCATAATAGTAACCCTAGAATGTGATAAAACAGAGTTTTACCATATAACCATAAAACACAATATCTCACACACTTTTCAAAAATAAATAAATAAATTAATTAATTAATAAATTACAACAGCAATAATAATAATTATTATTATTATTGTTGTTGTTGTTGTTGTTGTTGTTATTGATTATTTCAAATGGTTACTAATGACACATGGGCTAATCTGGATATTTTCCTGTCTGGAAAAGAAATATTAAAAGGATTAAGGAGTTATTTGTCACTGTCACAGTCCTTTGAGTGAAGAAACAGCCGGATTTAAAACTGATTAAATGTAAATAGTAAATAAAAATGTAAACCATTTAATCAGTTTGTGGTTGTGTTGTTGCTGATGTTCACCGGAAGTAGGAGCCAGATGGATAGGGCAGTCGTGGCCTAATGGATAGAGAGTTGGACTTGTAACCCGAAGGTCGTGGGTTCGAGTCTCAGGTCCGGCAGGGATTGTAGGTGGGGAGAGTAAGTAACCAGCACTCTCTCCACCCTCAATACCACGACCGAGGTGAGACCCTTGAGCAAGGCACCAAACCCACAACTGCTTCCCGGGCGCCGCAGCACTGGCTGCCCACTGCTCTGGGTGTGTGTTCATCCAAGTGTGTGCATGCACTTGGATGGGTTAAATGCAGAAGACAAATTCCAAGTATGGGTCACGATACTTGGCCACACACCACTTCCCTTCCCTTCCCAGATCTGCGCTCAAACTCTCTCTGATGATGTTTGATCTTCCGCTTCCGGGCGGCACGAGCTAGAGCTGATAACGAAACAACAACAAAACCAGCAAAACTCACCAAAAACATCTTCAGAGTCGATCTGACTCCAGCATCATGTCTGGAAACTCTTTTCCAGGTGTGTACAGATCACTTTATCACTCTTTAGTTTCGCTGTTCATGTTTCTGTGTGTCTTGGTGTTTGTTTACATCTAAACCGCTAAACTTTATTAGCAGTCAGTTTATGAACTTGATAACATGCTTCTGTTAACACGAGCTCATGATTATGAAGAATTACTTCATAAAAATCATTCTGTCACACAAAATCATCCTGCAGCTGTCTGGGCCGCTAGTTTATGGTTATAATAACCGATAAAGCGCTACATAAAATAACAAAACATCAGCTATAGACTACAAACACTCGGGTAAAGTTGTTTTTATATTGGCACATTCGGACTCCTGCATTCAATGACTTTAAGCACACTACATCGGACATTCAACAGACATTCACAAGTAAATATGACATTAAAACAATACTTGGCCATTTTGATCGATTGTGAAAAAAATGAAGTAGGTGACATGGCTGATTAGAATTTGCAAAAATATGTAGGATATCAGAGACCGAATCAGACCATTTAAGAATCGAAGAATCGATCAGATTGGTGTGAGAACCACCAAAAGAGCAAATTCCAAGGAAACAGGAAGTCGTAAATCAGATTCCTAGCTCCAACTAGTTTGGAGCAAGCAAACTAACCCACTCTTTCACAGAACAGCTTGCAACATTGAGACAAAAGAACACTTATTGATAATTCCAACTGCGGAAGGAGATCGTCAAATTTGGGGCAAGTAATCAAGACTTATGGTCAGAGAGATGGCCATCACATGGGTTCCACGATAGAAAATCATGAACTACAGACTCTCTTGGGCGGACCTCCCCCCACACAAGACAAAGACTGAAAATTCCTTAAGAGACCTTTTAACCTTTCTCTGGTCTTTGCAGAACAAGCCTCTTACCCTACATAGAAATACACAGAGACTTTCTCTCCCATATGTACCCGAAATCATCTTAAAAGACTTATTAGCAACTAATAAGCCTTTTATGCATAACTCCATATCATGTATGTAACCCACACATTTGACTATCCTTGTTTTAATCACTCTTTGTGTATGTCTTGCTTTTAATAAGTATTGAATAGCTTAAGCCTTAAAGGATAATATTCATGTTTAGTATGTATGAGTTTGAAAATTCATGCTTTAAATGTTTCTTCCAATCAATTCTTTGTCAAATGTATCATAGTCTTGTTTAAAGAAATCATTTCCAAATTTATACTTTACAAGAGCGGGAAAATTCGGACTATGTGACTGATCAGATAACATGTTGATTTATTGATTGGGTGGAGAAACGGAGCAACACCTCAAGCAAAGATAATTTCTAATTGGTCAAGACGTCCAGATGGGACGGTCTGAAAGCCGAGTTTAAAAACTCAGGACACCATCAAACTCTCTCTTAGCCCCTTCTCCTCTGCTCTTCTCTTCTGCCACCGCGTTTTGACGCTGCTCTTTGAGCGTGCTCTGGCCTAAGTGCCAGCTGCCACCACAATGAGAAGAAAACCCACCTAGTCTCGTTACATCCTTTTATTCTTTTAATTTCTTTCCTTTTCCGTTGCGAGTTTCGTGTTCTCAGTGTAAGTTGTGCCGTCATGCGTCGAGTTCAACTCGAGTCTGTGACCGCCTCAAAACTTCTACCAGCCACAACTCCGCATCCTCAGCCAACGCCCAACCGTTGGCTTCCCAAGATGTCACTTCAATGACTACTGAACATCCAACCAATCAGCAAACTTGGGAAAACCCCCCGTGACGACGACGACAAAAGGGAATCCCAGAGGCAAAGCAAGCAAGTAACCTCCAGACTTTTGCTGAGTCGGTGCAGTTTAATACAAATTTTAACCTCATTGAGAAACTCAAAGCGAGGGTTAAATAAGTGATTGATGGTTGTTCAGGTCTATGCAATTGCACATATTGCTGTAAACTTGGGATTTCACATTTTCATTCTCTTAAACTCATCCCTTTCTTACTTTCTCTCTTTCTGCAACGTGTGAATGTGTGAATGCTTGTGTTCATGTGTTAGATTAGTTTACATGTCTTAGATTTATCAAATAAAGCCTTATTTATATTGAAAAGAGAAGTATCTTGTGTTTTGTGCTCATAAGTTAATGTCTTAATCTGTCGATTTTGTTACTGTGCTATTTAAGTGTTTTCACTATATTTTGGATTCTTATATCCAGTGCAGAGTTTGTTATACGCCTCGTTCAGTGAATCACTGCCGTGAAACAGTGAGTATGTTCAAATTATATATAAAATCATAAATGATTCCCTTTGAGCTAAATTAAACTATTTCTTTAAATGAAATATATATATTACGTATTTTACGTTACAAAAAAAAAAAAAAAACTTTATTGCACATATAATTAGGAAGTTACTGAACGTGGAAATGTTGTGAATGTGCGTATATAAAACCAACTTTACCCAAGTCACTGCATACTGATCTGTTGATGAGATCTGTTATCTTCTGTTTTATGAGCTATTAGACAGAAAACAACACACATTTTAAATTGAGCTCTTAATGAAATAAACAAAAAAAGTATTATAAGTAACTTTGTCAAAAAAACAAACGAACATGTATATTACTTTTGTTTACATATTATCGAGCTGATTATGTTTAACAGTACTGTCAAATATCTAAAAAAGTTTACTTATTTATTTGTTTACTAAAAATGTACTATTTATTTTTAGCAAGTCATTTTAAAAGAGCTGTAATGTATGCTCTGACTGTCCTTTATATTCTTCATTGTTTTCTGTCTTATAAAGCAGACAAATCACGTTTAAATTATTTTATACATTTCCGTAAAAAATATATATATATATATATATATATATATATATATATATATATATATATATATATGTGTGTATATATATATATATATATATATCCCAAACAGCACACATACGTCGGGCCGACGTCGATCCGATGTACAAAATTCTGTCGGCACGATGTCGCTCAGGGAGCGTTTGCTAATCGGGAATACGTCGCCGCGACGTCGGCCCCTGATCGGAAATACCCTCCGGCCGACGTTGGGACGATGCAGCTGTGAATACCGGCCGCGGTTCACCGGGGTTTTGCTCATCGTTACGGACCACCCGCGGCTGCCGCCGCTGGTTTATAATAAAACAATACACACCACTCTCAAGAACAGCTGCAACTTTATTAATATTTTCATGTAACACATTACATATACAAATACATTAACATTTATCAGATGCTTTGTTCAAAAGCGGATAATTCACGATTATTTGTTGTCTTTTGAAAATTAACCATGATTTTACTACAGAATTTGCAGTAAAACCATAGTAAACGCAAAATCAACCATAGTTTTACTACAATCACCATGGTTTAACTATGACTGTTGCAGTAAAACCATAGTAACTACAAAATAACCATTACTACAGCATTTGCAATAAAACCATAGTTACAACATTTACCATGATTTCAAAAACTATGGTTACTATAATCATAGTTACCACAGTTTTACTGAAGTATTACTACAATATTACTATAGTAGAATATGATATCAAAACCATGGTTTAAAAAAAACACATGGTTACTATAATCATGCTTGCTACAGTTTTACTATAGTAAAACCATGGTTAAATGTTGTAAAAGTATAGCACTTTTTACAATACTTATCATTTCAAAGTAGGTTTACAGAAAATGCATGTTTCAAGGTTACAATTTAAAAACATCCTTTAATCAGCCAGAGGTGACTGAGACTCACTGGGAAGACCATCTTCTGGCAACAAAATAATCTCCATATGACAGCAGTTCATAAAACAAGTCATGCGTTCAGTGCTTTCAGCATCGAAGGCTATCTTCACGGCAAAAACTGAGTTACAATAATACAACAGTTATATAAACACACAATAAAATCTGATAAAATTTCTTACTGATAAAATCTGATAAAAAAATTTCTGATAAAATCTTACTAAAGTCTCTAGTTTTATGTTCAGTTAAACACTATTCTTCAACATTATTAAAGGGTAAGTTCAACAATTTTCAGTCCATTTTGAATTGTTACAATGTTGGTAATATATGTAAAAGAACAATGTTTATTCTTTCTCCGAGATACCCAGTTTGTCAGCAAAAATGATGCAAAACAGAATTTTTTTATTTAGATGCTGCAAAAAGTGTTTGTGTCATTTTGTCAAAACTCGTCATTTCATTTTGCGTCATCCTGCGGAGTGCTGCTTGCAAATAAAAGAGGACATATAGGTCCACATAACTCAGAGAAAGAGGAAATATTGTTCATTTACAGATATTAGAGACGTTGCAATAATACAAAGTGGGGTGAAAATCCTCAAACTTACCCTTATAGGCAACATAAGGATAGAATTTGTTTTGTGTCTCCATGTACAGTTGCCGTCATCTGAAGTCTTTGTGAGCGTTGGTGTCATCTGAAGTCTTCACAAGTGAGTTTGGATTCAGTCTGGAGCTGGCTTCCTCTCTAGTAACTTTGGGATGGGCATCCTGAGATAGAAACAGGAAATCAAAAGAAGTTTGGCATAGCTGCTGTTCATATTATTCAGACAAAAGATGATTTATTTCATCACGTATAACTGAGTGTAGCACATTAGATGTGTTGTGTGAATACTTAAGTGTTAATATGTATTTAATAATGTGAAACTAAAAGAGTGTCCGAGCCCCAAAAATTATTAGGAAGGCTATTTCAATGTAAAATACCAAAAAGCTCTACTTCCTTTAGTGGACTTTGATAAATCCTTGGTATTAGAATTTTGTGACCTCTATTTTGCTATATATCTGATTTAATCACAAGATGTAATATGCGCACATCCAAAAACGTTAGGCAGGTGCTTAAATCACATGAAACACTTCACCTATCAATAAACAAAAATCAGCACACTGCCACTAATGCTCTCAAAAATCTATTTATTGTTAAAATGTTTCATGTGATCCCTTAGTAAATGTATTATTTTGTCCTCATTATTTGGGGAACAGGCAGTCTCTTTAGAATGGACTACACATGCCACAGTATACACTGCCCTCCAAAAGTTTGGAAACGCCCTAGAAAAGTGGGGTTTTGGACAATATTGGCATGAATCCTTTTTAATTTGTTATAATTTTGCACTGATAAGGGACAACACAAACTACGAAAACATATTTTATTACATAAACAGTTTATACATAGAAAAAAATTAAATTTTTGATTCATCAAAATATCCACCATTAGCAGCTATTACAGCTCTGCATAATCTGGGCATCCAAGTTGTCAGTTTATTCAAACATTGACTTTGAATTGGCAATAAATTGTTGAAGCTACAGTATTAAGGTGTGCTGACCCAAAAATCTTTTGAAAACCTGGGCCAAGTTTAAACCAGTAACCAGGCATCACAGCTGGTAAAGGGACATGTCTGACTTTGACATGTACAGTGGGTACGGAAAGTATTCAGACCCCCTTAAATTTTTTCAATTTTTTTATGTTGCAGCCTGATACTGCAATTGTTTAAATTAATTTTTTTTCTCATTAATCTATACTCCGTACCTCATAATGACAAAGTGAAAACAGAATTTTAGAAATGTCTGTAAATTTATTAAAAAGAAAAAAACTGACATTTCAAATTTACCTAAGTATTCAGACCTTTTGCAACAACACTTGAAATTTAGCTCAGGTGCCTCCCATTTCTCTTGATCACTGCTGAGATGTTTCTATACCTTGTTTGGAGTCCATCTGTGGTAAAATAAATTCATTTGACATGATTTGGAAAGGCACACACCTCTTTATAAAAGGCCTCACAGCTGACAATGCATATCAGAGTGAAAACCAAGCCATTAGGTCAAAGGAACTGCCTGCAGAGCTCAGAGACAGGATTGTATCGAGGCACAGATCTGGGGGAGGCTACAAAAAATTTCTGCTTCACTGAATGTTCCCAAGAGCAAAGTGGCTTCCATAATTCTCAAATGGAAGAAGTTTGGCACAACCAGGACTCTTCCAAAAGCTGGTCGCCCAGCCAAACTGAGCAATTGATGGAGAAGGACCTTGTCTAGACTGGTGACCAAGAACCTGAAGGTCACTCTAGTTGAGCTCCATGATCATATATGCAGATGTGAGAAACCTACAGAAGGACAAACATCACTGCAACACTCCACCGATCTGGGCTTTATGGCGGTGTGGCCAAACTCAATCCTCTCCTCAGTGAAGACACATGAAAACACACTTGGAATTTGCAAAAAAGCACCTAAAGGACCCTCAGACTCTGAGAAACAAGATTCTCTGGTTTGATGAACCTCAATTCTAAGCATCATGTTTGAAGGAAACCAGCTCTGCTCATAATCTGCAGAGTACCATCCCAAAAGTAAAGTGTGCTGGAAGCAACCTTATGCTGTGGGGCTGTTTTTCAGAGGCAGGGACTGGGAGACTGATCAGGGTTGCGGGAAAGCTGAATGGAGCAAAGTACAAAGATATCCTCAATGAAAACCTGTTCCACAGCGCTCAGGACCTCAGACTGGGCAGAAGGTTCACCTTCCAACATGACAGTGACCCTAAGCACACAGCCAAGGCAACACAGGAGTGCCTTAGGGACAACTCAGTGAATGTCCAAGAGTGGCCCAGCAAGAGCCATGACTTGAACCCAATCGAACATCTCTGGAGAGACCTGAAAATGGCTGTCCACCGACGGTCCCCATCCAACCTGACAGAGCTTGAGAGGATTTGCAAAGAAGAATGGCAGAAACTCCCCCAATCCAGGTGTGCAAAGCTTGTTGCATCATACCCAAAAATACTTGAAGCTGTAATTAATGCCAAAGGTGCTTCAACTAAGTATGGAGTAAAGGGTCTGAATACTTATGTAAATGTGATATTTCAGTTTTTTCTTTTTAATAAATTTACAGACATTATTAAAATTCTGTTTTCACTTTGTCATTATGAGGTACGGCATGTAGATTAATGAGAAAAAAAATGAATTTAAACAATTGTAGTATCAGGCTGCAACATAAAAAAATTGAAAAAATTTAAGGGGGTCTGAATACTTTCCGTACCCACTGTATATTGTCACGGTGCACACAGCAGGGAGGAACAAGGACAGAGGGGCCTCTCTGGAGGCCCCTCAGGACAGACACGGACAGGAACACAGGACGGGGACCTCCAGAGTGGAACGGACAGATCGGAGGCCATGGCGGCGCAGGGAGCTCAGGAGGCCATGGCAGATAGTCTTCGGGGCCTTGGCCTCAGTCCCCTCGGCCCGGCCCCTATAGCCGGAACACTTTTACCCCCCAAAAAATTTCCATGGGGCAGCTAGGGGGTATCAGGAGCCCTCCGGGGCTGGACACACAGTACATGACAAGACAAGAAAACCCTCCAGGGCCAGACAAACAGGGCAGGACATCCCACAGGAACCAGAAGCCCTACTGGGCTGGCTTGGAAGCTGAGGCTTCCTCTGGGCATGACATGACATCAGGGGCCCTCACAGGGTCCCTCAGCAACTGCTTCCATATCAACGACAAGGGAGGCAGGCGGCTGGAATGGCCTCCGCGGCCACAAAACAAGGAGCCGCCCGCCCCAGATGAGTCTCCAAGGACAAGACAAGACTTGATTAAAATGTTCCTGTGGGCACAACACAACGGGCTTGAGTCAGCGGCGATCCGGCGGGCTTGAGTCAGCAGCGATCCGGCGGGCATTGAGTCAGAGGCAGGCCGGCAGGCATTGAGTCAGAGGCGGGCCGGTGGCGTGATCTCCCGTGAACGGCGTGCCTGGGGGAGCGGCAACCCGGGAACTAGGGAACCAGCCGGCGGGCTAAGGATAGCCACAGCCGGTGGCGGATATCTCCCGCGATCAGCAGGCATGAGGGCTCACGGCCAGCTTGCCGCGAGAGACAAAAACACTGAAACAAAAATAAAAACTAGAAAAAACGAACAAAACAAAACAAGGTGAAGGGGCGCCGCTTACGGTAGCGTCTGGTCTTCTGTCACGGTGCACACAGCAGGGAGGAACAAGGACACGCAGACGAGGACGTAAACTCAAATAATAGTCTTTAATGGAGACATCAAGGCAGGACAAGGCAAGGCTGACAGACAAGATACACCGGGGGTAACGAGTAGACCAGCTGACACGAAACTGAACGGGCATGAACTAATATACACAGGTTAATAAGACAAACACAGCTGGAACAGCATTAACTAATAATCACATGAAACAAGGACAGGAAACAAACCAAATATGGAAACAAGAGGTGGGAACACATGACACACAGGACAGAGGACTAGGGATGTAACGATTACCGGTTTGACGATAAATCATGATAAAATTCCCCACGGTTAGTATTACCGTTTCATTTTTGAATTATCATTAAAACCGTATTCGATTACCACGATTTGAACAACTCATGATAAATAAATATTGTCCAGCATGAAGCACAGTTTTCAGTAACAGTCTCGCGTGCGCACGCACAGCACGCAGAGTCGTTTTGAGTGAAAATAGGGCGGGAAAGCTGGGAGGTTTTAAAGAGTGCTGAGGGAATTAAGCAAATTAATTTATGAATGAATTAATTATATGAATGCACCTCTGAAGGTTCGGACTGTCTTCAGAAACAAATCGATGGCATTTTGTTTTCTTCTTCGCTCCATGTAATACCTAAAGTAAGTGTTTTTAATCGCTCCTTTGTTCACGGAGTGTAACTAGAAACAGCTGTATTCAGCTTTTATATAAGCGCCATCTAGTGTCAGAATGTGGATTTACAGAGACTTGCATTTACATTCTGCTTATGTGCAGTTTCTGTCTGGCCAAAAACGGACCGAATTTGCATGCCCTGCTGTAAATTTTGACCGGTCGATGAAAAACAAGCTTATGTGGATTCCACACATTTAAAATATTCAGATAAATTATCTAGAATTATTTATGGAGCAGATAAAATACATATAATCATTTCTTAATCAGTTTTCATTTTGACTGAAACCTTTTCTTTATTTAAAGGCTGAAATGTGAGGTTTACAGTTTTATGAAACTTTTTCAAAGCTTTCTTTGAACATTTACATTAGATATTTGAACATGCTATTAAACTGTTGTCAGTCAAGTTGTCATTTAAAATCCGAACATCATTGGTCATGTTATTGTTTTAGTGATTATGCAAACAAAACATAATTTTATTTTTTGTTTGTTGATTTTTAAATATAAAACTTGGTGAAGTGATTTATGTGTTGGTACTTTTTGAACATCTCCAGCACATTTTAACAATACCGTGATAATACTGATAACCGTGATAAGAAATTTTCATACTGTTACATCCCTACAGAGGACTGACATATATATTGCCATTATTATGTAACCAAAATGAAAATTATTATTGCTGGTCTTCAATGATAATGTCAAGTTACTTTAATGTATTTGCACCAAGAAATGATAAGGATTTATGCTGATATCGTCCAAAACCACACTTTGCCAGGGGTGTTTCCAAATTTTTGGAGGGCAGTGTAATTTAAGTGGGTGGAACATCATATTTGTAATTTACACTACTCTTAAATGTTTGGGGTCAGTAAGATTTTTATATGTCTTTGAAAGAAGTCTCTTCTGCTCACCGATGCTGCATTTATTTGATCAAAATACAATTTAACACAACAGTTTTCTATGTGAATATATGGTGAAATGTAATTTATTTCTGTGATCTAAGCTAATTTTTATTACTCCAGTCTTCAGTGTCACATGATCCTTCAGAAATCAAACTGATACGCTGATTTGCTGCTAAAGAAACATTTCTGATTATTATCAATGAGTGCGTTTACATGGACCCTCTTAATGCGATTATAATGAGATTTTGACAATATTGCGATTAATCTTTACCTCATGTAAACGCAATACTTCGATTTAAATAATGCGATTAAGCTCATAATCGCAGCAAGCATGCATTGTATTAACATAGGTGGCGTACGCCGATTTTAATCGAAATACACAGGCATATAAACACCTTAATCGCAGTATTGCTGCTCTGACCAAAGTGCGCATGCGCTTGTGACATACATGAATAACGTGACACGCACCTGTAATAATACGGAGATTATGCTGCATTTATGTTAGGGCTGGGCGGTATATCGAGTTTGTACGATATATTGATATATTTTTATAAACGATATGGTATGAAGCAATACCGTTAATATCGAGTTTGATACGAGCGTGTCTGAAAAAATATCTATATGGAGGACACAGACTGAACTGCTGCGGAGAAAGTGCATAATACACTTTGTTCTAAACATGTGACAAGCTTTATATGAAGGGCTTTAAAAAAACTCATAAGATATAGTAGCCTATAGTTTATACAGTCAGGTCCATAAATATTGGGACATCGACACAATTCTAACATTTTTGGCTCTATACACCACCACAATGGATTTCAAATGAAACGAACAAGATGTGCTTTAACTGCAGACTGTCAGCTATAATTGGAGGGTATTTACATCCAAATCAGGTGAATGGTGTAGGAATTACAACAGTTTGCATATGTACCTCCCACTTGTTAAGGGACCAAAAGTAATGGGACAGAATAACAATCATAAATCAAACTTTCACTTTTTAATACTTGGTTGCAAATCCTTTGCAGTCAATTACAGCCTGAAGTCTGGAACGCATAGACATCACCAGACGCTGGGTTTCATCCCTGGTGATGCTCTGCCAGGCCTCTACTGCAACCGTCTTCAGTTCCTGCTTGTTCTTGGGGCATTTTCCCTTCAGTTTTGTCTTCAGCAAGTGAAATGCATGCTCAATCGGATTCAGGTCAGGTGATTGACTTGGCCATTGCATAACAGTCCACTTCTTTGACTTCAAAAACTCTTTGGTTGCTTTTGCAGTATGCTTTGGGTCATTGCCCATCTGCACTGTGAAGCGCCGTCCAATGGGTTCTGAAGCATTTGGCTGAATATGAGCAGATAATATTGCCCGAAACACTTCAGAATTCATCCTGCTGCTTTTGTCAGCAGTCACATCATCAATAAATACAAGAGAACCAGTTCCACTGGCAGCCATACATGCCCACGCCATGACACATTCACTGATGAGGTGGTATGCTTAGGATCATGAGCAGTTCCTTTCCTTCTCCATACTCTTCTCTTCCCATCACTCTGGTACAAGTTGATCTTGGTCTCATCTGTCCATAGGATGTTGTTCCAGAACTGTGAAGGCTTTTTTAGATGTCGTTTCTGGCCTTCCTGTTTTTGAGGCTCACCAATGGTTTACATCTTGTGGTGAACCCTCTGTATTAACTCTGGTGAAGTCTTCTCTTGATTGTTGACTTTGACACACATACACCTACCTCCTGGAGAGTGTTCTTGATCTGGCCAACTGTTGTGAAGGGTGTTTTCTTCACCAGGGAAAGAATTCTTCGGTCATCCACCACAGTTGTTTTCCGTGGTCTTCCGGGTCTTTTGGTGTTGCTGAGCTCACCGGTGCGTTCCTTCTTTTTTAAGAATGTTCCAAACAGTTGTTTTGGCCACGCCTAATGTTTTTGCTATCTCTCTGATGGGTTTGTTTTGTTTTTTCAGCCTAATGATGGCTTGCTTCACTGATAGTGACAGCTCTTTGGATCTCATCTTGACAGTTGACAGCAACAGATTCCAAATGCAAATAGCACACTTGAAATGAACTCTGGACCTTTTATCTGCTCATTGTAATTGGGATAATGAGGGAATAACACACACCTGGCCATGGAACAGCTGAGAAGCCAATTGTCCCATTACTTTTGGTCCCTTAACAAGTGGGAGACACATATGCAAACTGTTGTAATTCCTACACCGTTCACCTAATTTGGATGTAAATACCCTCAAATTAAAGCTGACAGTCTGCAGTTAAAGCACATCTTGTTCGTTTCATTTGAAATCCATTGTGGTGGTGTATAGAGCCAAAAATGTTAGAATTGTGTCGATGTCCCAATATTTATGGACCTGACTGTATATAACTCGCCAACACAGATTTGTACCCGCCATCTGGCGCTTGGTGAGTGTTAATTTTAGGCCCTGTAGGTTATAAAAACAGAAACTCATTAAACAGCTATTTTATTTTTTTTCAAATAATTTTTCTGCCCCACTGTGTGCCATGGCAGTGAGACGAGAGAGATCACATAATTTAATTTAACATTAACATAATACAGAATCATCCTTTGTAAAGAAATGAGGCATGAACATATGAGAATTTATCATTAACTTTATAAATGTGTGCTCTTTTGGGCTAAAGGCTAAATGGAGCTGTTTTTTTTTTTTACGCAAGACCAGACAAACTCAGTCTAAGCCTCTGTGTGTTTCTGTGTTTGCTACAGTTTAATGACGCTTTATTGGAATTGATTGCTTCTTAAAAGTAACATGACTGTCTACATAAAAAAAAAAAAAAAACTGCTGAAAGACAAAATAAAGTTGGGGTGGTTGGACTCAGACTGTGTTGTGTAAGCAGAGATCACACATGAACTAATCAGTTGTTCCAGAAGGTGGCAGCACTGTCCCATCAAAACAGCAGCGACTGCAACAACTGCTGCTTTTCAGTCCACTCTAGCAACCTTTCCAAAAGCACCTAGCAACAGATTTAGCTATTTTCATAATTTATTTGGCAACTTTTGATAAGTGACTCACATGATAAAAAGGCACATTTTCCATTTAAATTACACAAAAAGAGAAAACCAAAGATGCCTAGCAGTACACACATCATGTGATTTAAGTTAGCTGCTATTTGCAATTGTTTTAATTTAATAATAATAATAATTTAGTAATGTAATATTTGCTCATTTATGAAACACTTTGTTGGTAGCTTGTACTTGTGATTGTTGATCAGTTGGTACACTGTAAGAAAAATATCTAGAAAAATGGAAAAGGTACTTTTCCAGGACATTATCCGTTATCTGTCGAAACCCTGTAATCCAAAAATACAAAATATAATGTGTAATTAAAAATTAAGATTTATATGTGGTGCTTAAGCTTTGAATTTTTATGCTCAGTTCTTTCTTGTTGCAGAAGTTCAGCATATTCTTTTAAGATGGCCTTTAATGATTTTGGAACCCTTTTTTTGTTTGTTTTTTGTTAGTTTCTGCGCCTGAGTAAAATAGTTTGGTTGCTACAAGCATGGAAGAAGATATGGACACATGCTCTGTTGAGGCTTCTGCAAACAGAGATCATCTAAAGGCACACAACTACACAAGACACATAGAAAATGCTTTTGGGAATTTGAGCTTAATGCTCAGCATATCTTCTAAGAAGTACATAATTTATTGTATCTGAACTACAGCATGAAATAAAGGGAAAAGAAAAAGAAAAAATGTGGGGAAAAAATATAGGCCTGGTTTCACAGACAAGGCTTAGACTAAGCCAGGAGTAGGCCATAGTTCAATTAGGACATTTAAGTAATTTTAATAAACATGCTTAGAAAAAACAAAACAACAATTGCAGGTGTGCATCTTGAGACAAAACAAAGGCACTGATATATTAGATTATGATCAGTCAGTGCAAGTTTATTTCAGCTGAAACAACTAAGACTTACATTTTAGTCTAGGACTAGGCTATAAGGCCCCGATATACTTCAAACAAAGTTTGATTTCGTCCTTCGTTTGGGGGCAAAAAGAAGTTCGAAAAGGCTGAGCGACAGTATACTGTTTTCGAACATTCCGACACCCCCGCGCTGCTGGAGGCGGGCTGTAGAATAATGTAAACGTGTCGCGACGCTCGCGCATACGTTAGGAGGTGCCTGATTGGTGCTCAATACTGAACAAACATGTTCAAACACTGACTGATGAGCCTCTCGAGCTGATGATTACCTGATACCGTACAGCTGTACAGATTTATACAGTAACAGTCACAGGAACAGACTGACAAAGTCTCTATAAAGTGTTAAAGATCAGTTCACTTCAGTAACTCTTTGATTTTTACATGAAGCTGAAGTGAAAACAAAATTTGTCGTAATATTCTAAAATATGAATTTAAATAGCTGATAATTCAAATGTGCAAATAATTGCACGCTGTAAAACTCTGCTGTAAAAGAAAAAAAAATCCAAATTCTAACAGTATCATACTGTTTTCTATTAACACCATAATATATGCCATTGAAACAATGCATTCTGGGTAATATTTGTTGTTTCTGGGAAAACAGCCTACAAGAATATACAGTGAATTATCAGTGTTCAGAGTCAACACTCAGGGATCTAAATCACACCCTCATTCACTATTCCCTATAGTCCACTTGAATGAGCATTACCAGCTTCACTCATAACTAACAAGACTGACTTTGTCAAACATCTACAAAAGTTCTCTGTGAATTACAGAGGTTTATGTTGAGGTTATGATGTTTTATTGAAAATGTTACCATTATGGTGGTTAATGTTTCCTTTAGTTGGACTCTTGACCCTTGACACTTTGTTTGTTTCTCTGGCTGCTCCAATGAGATCAGGGGCCCGTTTCAATAAGGAGGTTCAACCAACTCTGAGTTTAAACTTGAACTCTGAGTTGACTTACTCTGAGATGGGAAACTCTGAGTTTTCGCTTACAAAACAGCTGATCTGAGTTAGTTTACTCAACTCTAAGTAGGTTGACTCTGAGTTAAGCGCGTGCACCACGACTATGAAAAGTCATGATCAGTGGAGCGCCGAAATTACGATTCACCATGGCAACAGCTCCCGCCAAAAAGACGTCAGCGCACATACTTCCGTCAATGCGTAACTTTAATTCTTAATAACTGTCAATAATTTAATAACTGTTATAATATCAGAGGAGAAAACTGTAAATTATTGAACTAATATTCATTTTAATATCTCACGGCCACAAAAAAAAAAAAGGAAAAAGACAGAAAAAGAAACAAGAACGTGGCAGCAGCTAAAAATGAAGTATAAAAACACAATTCAATCAAGGTAAAGCTTTAAGCATGAAAGGTTCATGGGTGTGGGCTAAATGACTTTACAAACATTTGACATTGAATATCATTCAATGTCTATTCAATGCGCTACAGCTTTTTCCACATAGTCTAACACTCTTTTCACATAATTAAATATTCTCTAATCCAACCTGTTACATTTATTAATTAGAATAAAATTAACTACTGACTTGTCGACAGCAAGAAGGCAGAGGGAGAACCTGCAGCAGCACCACTGACAGATGAAGAGGAGATGGTCAAGCATTGGAAGATTTCTAAAATCCAAAAGTAAAAATAATAACTTTTGCTTTTGTATTAGGAAATAAAGATGACCAAAAAATTGTGAATAATTAGTTTATTTAACAGCTGTGGTGGTGGTTACAGCTCGTACTACCCCTCCATCTGGCATCCTTCCATCCAGTAATCAGTTTCATTTTCAGAAGGAGCGATGGTGGAGATATGCTTGTCATCAATGCATCCAACCACACTGGAAATCCTGAAGGAAATTCTGATTATTGGGTTACTTCCAGAGGTCACAGAAAGATGTTATCAAGTGAACGTCATTTATCAGATTAGCCTGATTTAAACCGATTTCTACACCACTGACCTACAGTCCTGTGAAACTCCTCTTTGACGCATCTGTGCCCAGGAAAAAAATCTCAGAAAGAGCGCGAGAGCGATGCACACTTTCCTTAAAAATCTGCATACAGCGGACTTATAATGTGCTCTGCCTCTCCGATGTTTTAAAGAAAACTACCATTTAAAATGGTACCACTCAAATAAATATGAACATCAATACGGTGTAAAAAAATATATAATAAAATAAATAATAGGCTATAAGGTATTTAGTCTTGTTTCCATGAAGGGGAAAAAACGAATTTAAGTGATTTGGGGTAAGAAATTAAAAATAGCCTATTCTTGTTTCCGTTTGCATTAAGATTATTTTTCTTACCCTATGGAGTACAATTTTATATTTTATTAACAAGACTAAATATCTAGTTCATTTTTCATCTATAGAAAAATGCAAATGAGGAGACGGAAAGAAACTCTGAGTTTACCGAAGAAAACCTGCTCCCAACCAGGTTAGGTTCACAGAGTAAGTTACCACGGTAACTGACTCTGAGTATAAGTTACCTCTCTTTCAGAAACGGGCTTGACTTACCCTGCTTTCCCGGGTTTGACAAACCTCCCATTTTGAAACGGAAAACCCAGAGTTTCCCTGATTTCAGGGTTAACATACTCAGAGTTTTCACTTAACCTCCTTTCTGAAACGGGCCCCTGGTCTTAATGCTCAGATTAGATTTTTTGCAGAAATCCGATTTTTTTTGCGCTGTTGTTCACATTGTCATTTAAGCACGACTGCCATCAGTCTCATGTGTGAACCGTATACAGCCCTGAAGTGACCCTCATGCACAGAAGAAGACGTGACGTCAGACGCAGCGCACTGTGTTTGCGGAAATAAAAATGGATGCTGCTCGTGTTAGCGTGTGTTTAGCAATTTTTAAGTTAATGTGCAATCGGAGCCTAAATAACGAAGTGATAGTATTGTCTATATATTGTCTGCCATTGTGATTTTAATCTTCCCGCCTCCTCCAGCGCAGAATTGTGACGTCTGCCGCATTTCAATGACGTAAAAATCGCATGAAATGCGACCTGGCCGTTCAGACTGAAGTCGCATTGCAAACCATCGGATATGTATCCGATTTAGGACCACATATGAAAGTGGCCTGGGCCTGATTTGAAAAAATCGGATTTGTGCTGTTCCGGCTGTCATAAGAAAATCAGATATGGGTCACATTTGGGCAAAAAAGTCGGATTTGGGCCACTTTAGCCTGCAGTGTGAACTAAGTCTTTTACCCTTTGTAATGTGGACATTATAGGATTTTATAGTGGGGCTAATGGTGTAAATAAAAAGACACGGTAAATTAATTTTACCACAAACAAACTGTGGTTCACACTGATATTCAGGCAAACCTGCTGCCAGTAGTTAAACTGTAAAATTACTGTGAAATCACATGTGAACTCTATGAAAGGAGAGGAAATGCGTATATTAAGTGTTATTCCATGTGTTTTTGCACATAATGATGTAGGGGGCGATCTATTAGTTTTTAATGTTGTTGTGTTGGAATTTAAAGGGTTTCTGTTTGTCTGAGTTTTGTGTGTTGTGCTGAAGAGTAGAGCCTGTGTTTAACTCAAGGATGAGCAGAGAAACACTGATGATCTGCCACGTTGCTTTATTTAAAGACAAGAACTGTGCAGTCAGTTTATGCCAATGAAATGAAATGAAGAGAGAGAGAGAAAAAACATTTAGCTTTAATTTAGTGCATTACAGAAAAAGGAAAAGAGGAGGAAGTTTACCCTTCTGCTGATTTGGACACAGAACAGTTACAGATGCAAAACAGAATGAAACTTATTAACACAAGAAAGCAAACAGAACTTCAGGAAGGGTCAAGGACAACAACATAAACAAAGCATACTAACTCCAGAAAACAATCTACATAAACTGCAAAAACATTTATAAACTAACAGAAAAAAGTACAGAGAATACACTCTCTCTCTGTCTAACCATAAACAGGAGAAGAGTGTAAGCAAAACAACTGGCAGACGCCTCCCTATAACTTCCAACAGAAAATAAATGAAATAAGAATTAACTTAATTAATTACATGTTTGTGCTAAACAGATCCTCTTACAAGAGGACTAAAGATGTTTTCTTCAACATTTTACTACAACAAGTTAACCACAAACATTCAGCAAAATCAGCAGAAATAACATGTTGAAAGAGTTTGTAAAAGCAAAACGTGCCTTAACAGCGATTCTGGCCAAAAGGCTCTTAAGATGTTGCAAAAAAGACTCACAGGAATCACACTGATGAATCAACAAAAAAATCATCCATCTGGAGGAAAACACACCCTCAAAGAACAATTGAGACGATTTACAGGTGAATAAGAATTTACTGAAGAAACATTTGAAGTAAACAAACAGCTGAACAGAAAATTTCTATCTTTTTAACCTTGGGAGAAGCAAAGCTTTCTGAAACTTTGAATCTGTTGAACCAGTTGCTATGCAAAATGATTTGTCAAATGCTGATCACTCCTGTGGGCTAGAAAGGTATAAATAAAACAAAAACAAAAACCTAGAAACATGCATACAATCTATTTTACAAATGAATTACAAATATTTAATTGAAAGTCTATGTAATTACTAAATCATCTAATACCATTAAACATCCTATTTTTTTTTTTTAAATTGTAGGGCTTATTTTGTTTATTATATGAAGAGCTTGATTAATAAGACCAATAAGAGACTATTCACTACCACCCTCCTTTTTTATTATATAAACGAGTCATTAAAAAAATGTCTACAAAGTTTTAAATCTGATCCGAAATCAGGTAAAAAATCATACAGATACTGGTTCATATTCTCATAGCGGCAAGCCACTGAAACTGTATTCATTTGGAACAATTACGATGTATTAAAACTTTGTTTACTGAAATCATGGGACTTTGGCAATTTGATTTGTGCTTCTAATCACTGGTTTAAAACAAATGGTTTGCAAAAGTTTTGAAGCTTTGCACTGTAGTGTTTCGAAAGCAGCCATACCATCAGGTACAACTGCCTACTGATGTTGAAGTTATTGTATATTATACTTTCCAAATCAAGTGATATATGGAAATGAAGTTAAAGAAAGTGAACAGGATCTTACATGAAAGTATGTCCATTCATTCATGATTAATATCTGCTGCAGATGAAGTTGAGTTCATCAGTTTCAGGACAGCTGATCCAGCGCTGATCTCCTCCAGACTGAACTGCTCCAGATCTCACTGTGTGTTCACAGTCCTCCTCTGATGTGCCGTTCCCTGGAGCCCAGTTCTGATAGCACACAGTCTCTCCACTCACCCAGAACCAGATGCCCACAGTGCAGGAGTGACGCAAACCCATCCACACTGCTGCAGTAGACGCCAGTTTAACCACGTTCATCACACGATGCTGAATCTCTTCTGAATGAACCGAGACCAGATCCATATCACTCTTTCTGCAGTATCTCAGAGCTTCAGACCATGTCAGATTCTCTCTGATCACAATCAGTTTATCTGGAAACCAAACAAAGCACAAGCAGACACTAGAGAGAGACTGATCAAAAATAACACGCAGAACAAACACTGTGGATGAATCTGTCATGTCAGACATGTAGTGTCAACTTTAAGAGATCTGGAGGTGATGATGAATTGTGCGTGTTTGTGAGGATCTACTCACCTTCATGACACACAAAATGATATTCTTGGTTGCAGGAGAAGTCTGCCCATTGTCGCTGATCATTCAGTTCAACAGCTGTACAGTTCTCACCATCTTTATTCAAGTTGGGTTGACCAGACTTCCAGTATCTGAATGAGGAATCACTCTGATCTGACCACTGCCATAAGTCTCTGACTCTGAACAGACCAATCCAGACATGTTTTTCAGACATTGGATGAGAACGAATGATATTTGCCACGTGTTCTCTCTCCTTCTGGTTCCTCACACTGAACAGATCAGTGTGATTCTGTCTGCAGTAACTCTGAGCGTCTGTCCAATTCATCATCCGATCGATAAAGAGTCCTGAGTTTGCTATAAGATTAAAAAAAAAACAGATTCATAAACCAGTTTAGTCATTATTCTTATGCTGCTTTATGGTTTAAATGTGAACAGGAGCAGTGCTGGAAACATCACAAACGCATGATTCAAAGACTTTTTCTGCAGCTGCTGATATATTGAATGTACACAATATATACACAATATAGTCAGGATTATTTTAAAGATGTAACATTTCTGAACGTCGTGATCATTTTAAAGCGGTTTGTATAGAGGGTATGCACTGATGTCACTTTGCCACTGGAAGAGGCCCCTCAGCTGGACTGAGTGGCAATATACTGTGACATACTGTGAAATAAACAGTTCTCGCATTCACACATTACGCATCTACTGTAAATGTTATTTCTATTTATTTTCATGGTGTCTATTTGATGATGTTGATGGCACTGACCCTTTCTGAAGAAGAATAGTACTCCTTTTTTTTTTCTAATCGGAAGAAAGCATTTGGGAGCCATTATATTTGATAGTACATCTATAAAAAAAGTGGTTATTGTAATTCTAAATAACTGCACTCACTGTTGTTGCAGATGAAATTACGTTTATCACTACATGGCAAATCCCCCAGTTGTACATTCTCTATCATTCCACAATCATCTCTGCCTTCTGGTTGTCCTGCAGCCCAGTTCAGATAGAGAGCAGGTTCACCTGAAGACCACTGCCATTTATCCCAACCTGTCTTCTGCAGCCCAATCCAGACATACTGAACAGCTTCATGTTTCACACTCTTCTTCAGCTCGTTCATGTCGTTCATGTTGTCAATGGTGGCCAGATCTGTGTATTTTTTTCTGCAGTAACTCTGAGCTTCAGTCCAGGTCTTCAACACGTTTATAAAGTGATACTGACGCTGAACACATTCAGATATAGAGCAGAGAGCTGTGAAAGAGAATATATATATATATATATATATATATACACACACACACATACACACACACACACACACACTACACTATATATATCATTTTTGTTACTTGAAATAAAACTCTTATTTTACCTAGATAAAAAAGCAACATTTCTCATTTTCATATTAAATAGCTAAAACTGAAATAAAAATTTGATAACTATATAGCAGGGTTATCCACACTTGATCCTGGAGGGCCAGTGTCACGCCAAAGCGTGTGGAAGACACGCTGGTCCACACGAGGATGCGTGTAAGTGTCACGCTTTGCCTCCTCTAGGCGTGAAAATCACACGCATGCATGAAGGTGAAGTTACTAATAGAGTACCAGCAGGGGCGATAATTTTCTCAAAGCCAACAACTCCCTACGGACCAAATAGAAGCGATTTAGTGCATTCAACAAAATCCCCGCGCAAGGTAAGCTTATGATTTTTGTGTTGATATTAGGTCTTTATTGTAACTTTAGCAATGTAACATCACCATATTAGGCCACAGACAGGTCAGTGCCTGGACGCAACCTAAGAACCAGCCGGCCACGGCCCGGTTTGGGTCATATTTTAAGCCATATTTTTTCTTCGAGCGCGGTCATTTAAGAAATCCTGATGTAGCTAGCGTCTAGCTAACGTCATATTTGCATGTGTGGACTGTGTATTTTTTTGAAAATATAATTTAAAAAAAAAAATAAAATAAATAAATAATAGTATTGTGTTCTGTTTAAATAAAATATGCACTGCCGGTTTAGCGCTGTTTATAAAGCGCGTCAGTGAATGAATTGTCAGGGTTTTTTTTTTTTTTTATGTTTTGCCCTATAATCGAAATCTTATACAGTATTACAGTTATTTATTTGCCCAGCGCATTTTTTAAAATTTATTATGTAAACCACCCTGCTTGTTGATATTATGCGCACTTGCATTAAAGTTACATCCTTTCTCTCTGCGTCCAGTGTACTTTCTGTTCTGTTATGCAGTCCTGCTTAAAATTGTCATAAACTTGCAGTAATTAGAGAATTATTCTATAGGCTAAACAATATATGTCACTCATTTCTATGAATTCTGATCAACTACCTTACTTCACCCCCCCCCCCCCCCCCCTCTCTCTCTCTTCCAGAAGCCCCAGTGTCTTCAAGTAAGTATTGTTTTTGTTTTTTCTTAGTTCTATTTTTTTTTTTTCAATGTCAAGTTTTCTTACTGTCCCAATTTACCTTAACATGTAAGATACATTGGAACAGTAGCACAGTAGTTCATTCATGCAGTTTACATGCTGAATATGCATTGTGCAATAACAGCATCGCAATTACCTTCTTTATTTTGTTGCAGTTCTGCATGTATAATACAACCGGGTTGCATAATATGACTAATCCAGCAAGCCTTGCTGCAAAAGAGTTAACTGATTTTGTTTTCCTTTGTCCAACAGCTCCTGTTCTTACACACCACCCTTCCCTGTTAGTGTTACCTCCACCTAGTGTATTTGTATGAAAAACAACAGCTCTTTTAAGAGCTTCTTCTAAAGCTTCACTGTCTTAGCTTCACTCAAGTAAGCACTTTTTTGTTTTATGTATTTACATCTTGTCCTGGTTTGTGTCAGTGAGAGAAGGACTTCTCAAAATCTCTTTGTGTCTTCCACTTACTCTATCTCTGATAGAAATGCCAGGCCAGGGGTCAACGATTCGGAAATGTGTGGTGTGCCATAAACAAATTAATGTGGTCTGTAAAACCTGCAGATCTTGCCAAGGAGAGCAACCACATAAGCTGAGGCTTAAAAAAAAACTTGACAAGTTCGATCAGAAGCGGGAGAGCTGGGTGCATGCCCAGAAAAAAAACAGGACCACCTCTCATTTACAGGATGAAGCATATATGTTGGTATGCAATTGTTTTTAATGCAGGTTATTTTTCAAAAGTTGCTATGTACATTTAATACCTTTTATTCCATATCTGTTATTTGTGTGTGTGTGTGTGTGTGTGTGTGTGTGTTTAGCTAGAAAAATTGCAGGCCCTGGGAATAAGGGCTGTTATATTGCTGTCAAAGCCCGGAAGAAGGCCGAATGAGTGGGTGTCTGAGGTTTTGGCACCGTGTTGTGAGCTGACAGAGACATCACATAAATGCCTAGAAAGAATTAAGGACCTGTATGATATTGTTATTCAAGGTAAGAATATTATTTTATATATATATATATATATATATATATATATATATGTATTGTTTTAAAAAGTCATGTATTTGATGCCTTGTGTCCCTGTCGTAGGTAAGGCTGTGGTTGCCTACTCTCAACTAATGGAGAATTCAGATTATCATTGATGCATTTGGCTTACAATTGAAACTAATTGGGAGAGGTTAAAAGCTGCCTAGCTAGCTATTTAGCTACTTACTTTTAAGTATCAATAAAATAACATTGTAATAACTGCATTTGCTTGGTTTTCATTTTAATCTTAAATAGAGTAGAATGCACACACCAGACGATCCAGATTTTGCAATTTTTTTACAAATGCATGCAGATATACTGCCTTATTTCATCCACACATTTGAAATGAAGTGAAGGCAACACCCTAAAACAGCACTTGGCCCCAAACCTAGTGCTTCATGCACATTAACTCTGACCTGCGAACTCCTATGACATGAAAATGTGTGATCAACATCAGATCAATACATGATCACAGTATGACCTCGTAGCTGAATTAAAAGTACATAAATTTAAAACTGCAGTGCTGCAGGAAAGTGGAGTAGATTGTATGTTTTTACATTTTAGATGTATTGCTATTTATGTGTTAAATTTAAGTTTTTTAAAAGATGCTGCAGAGCGGGACATTATATTGTGGCCGTTGCATGTTCAAAATAGTGTGACCACGGCTTTCCTTTTTTTCGCTAGCCTGTATTTTATCATTTGTTTGTTTATAGCATAAACTATGACATTGAATTGAGAGACAAGGTAATTACCCATGCCATAATTTTAATTGTACAAATCCAGTAGAAAAAGTGGCATAATTGGTCAACCACCCGACCACCAGACTATCTTAAACATCCATCACATGTCTTAGGACCATTCCCCTGATAAATCAGTACTGCTTGGTAGAAGTAGTTTGGTAAAACAATCAGCGCTTGTTAGGTCTATACACATCTCTGGTTGCTATTACAACTGCAACTTGCTATATTTTTTGTTGAATTTATTTTCTTGATTAATCAATTAGATTTTTAGTCTATATAATGTCATAAAATTGTGAAAATAGACTGATCAGTGTTTTCTAAACAATTCTGTACTTCTACAATGTAGGCTGGACTGCACAAGGTGCTGCCAAACAATTCGGTGAACCCTCATCAGCCCAGGTTGAACCCCCCACTTGTCCACCAATGGTCACACCAGATCCACAGGTAGCAGTGGCCAAACATCATCCCACAGCAGCTACCACTGGACCACCAATGGTCACACCAGATCCACAGGTAGTAGTGGCCAAACGTCGTCCCTCAGCAGCTACCACTGGACCACCAATGGTCACACCAGATCCACAGGTAGCAGTGGCCAAACATCATCCCACAGCAGCTACCACTGGACCACCAATGGTCAC
>JAFVLL020015160.1:0-37417 GCA_021397915.2 Tor tambroides | reverse complement strand
GTAGCAATAGCCAAAAATACATTGTATGGGTCAAAATTATTGATTTTTCTTTTATGCCAAAAATCATTAGGACATTAAGTAAAGATCATGTTCTACGAAGATATTTTGTAAATTTCCTACTGTAAATATATCAAAACTTATTTTCTGATTAGTAATATGCATTGCTAAGAACTTAATTTGGACAACTTTAAAGGTGATTTTCTCAATATTTTGATTTTTTTGCACCCTCAGATTCCAGATTTTCAAATAGTTGTATCTCAGCCAAATATTGTCCGATCCTAACAAACCATGCATCAATGGAAAGCTTATTTATTCAGATGCTTTCAGATGATGTCTCGATAATTTCGAAAAATTGACACTTATGACTGGGTTTGTGGTCCAGGGTCACAAATGTATATCTGTGTGTAATTTTTTTTTTTTTGCCAAATTATTGTGTCACATCCAGTTAAGACATAAAAAAACATAGAAATTGACTAAATAACATACATTATATTAAGAAGTAGATAACATATACTCAGATTTGCAATATATATATTCAGGATTTATAAATATTCTATTTATAATATTCAAATTTACACTTATATTTTTAGAATTATAACTCTATATACTAAAGAGTTATAAATACATTCCAATTTACAATTATATATTTATATATAATTATATATATTCCAGTTTACATTTATATATTCAGAATTATAACTACATACAATTTACACGTATACATTCAGATGTTGAACTGTATATTCTGATTTACTTCTATATTTTCAGACTTACAACTACATATTTAGATTTGTATCTATACGTATATTCAGACTTACAACTATGTAATCTGATTTGCATTTATATATTCAGATTTTATATAATTATTACATATGACACACATATATAGAAATATGCATATATTTAGTTTTTTTACTGAATACATTAATGTTGTTGCACAAATATGTACCTACGTATAATTTTCTTGCTTGTTTTTTGAATGCTAAAATGCAGATAAGAATGACTAAATAAGAACGTTTCAAGTCAACATAAGAACTTTCCTCCCAAATTATGTGTTTTCTGCAAGTATTAATTATTCATTCATTCATTAAGCATGTTGACACGCTTTCCGAGTTTACCTTGTCCACGTAGTTTGCTATTTCAGCAAGCCTCTGTTTCACTTTCTCCACGTCTTTCCCCTGTTTCTGATACTGAAATGCAAAGGAGGACAAAAAAAGTCTTTAAACTGCAGCCAAATGTGCCGTTCATTGGCCGGCTGTGGTAAATGTCACATGAGGTAATTCATTTTCCATGGGCAGCAGCACACAGATGTTGAGCCAAACACGACCAGCAGTGTTTGAAGTCCAGACTGTCAGTTTTACAAAATAAAAGCACAGACTGGAAATGTGTCACACATCATTTCTGTGATTATTGCAGGAGTGACAAAAATCACGATGGAAGCTTGATTGAGGTAAAATTTGCAAGACAAGAAGAAATGCTCTATTTCTAACTCTTTCTTTAACAGGTTTTGTTCTTGTCCATAAAGCACCACAGGACGGGATATTTGAACGGTAGAAAGAATTATATTGTAAACAAAGTGTTGCTTAATGCACGTTACAAACAGTCAGTAAAGAGGTCAAGTGATCCCAGCTGGACGTCTTCATTTCCTGTCCAAACAAACAATGACCCTCTAATCTGCTTTGACCTTTGACCTCTTGACTTTCCTAAACTCAGGGTCAAGGGGTCATGACCTTGCACTGACACAGCTATGGAAGTCTCACGCCAATGAATGGAGTTACAGTGATTTAATTTGGTGAAACTCAGCTGCTCCAGGGCCATACATTTCTTTAAACACTATTAAAATTATTTAAAATTATTAAAAAATAAATAAATAAATAAATAATTGAAAAAAATGTTAATTGAAATAAGGCAGACATTTAAAAAAATGAGATATCAGATGACAAACTTATACTAAATGGAAATTAGAAGTGCAACCACCTGAAATAAGTTAAAGTATTATAATTACTAACTGAAATAAAACTAAAATGGAAATTAAAATAAAATTAATTTAGAAACATTCATAAAAACAAACGCTAGTAGCAATGACAAAGCACATAAAATTACTAATTAAATTAAATTTCAAAATAATTATAAAAACTTTATTTAATTTTTAAAATGTATAAACATATGTGGATGGATGGATGGATGGATGGATGGATAGTTGGATAGATAGATAGATGGATAGATGGATGGATAGATAGATGGATAGACATAGACGTATTGATGGTTTCATGCTCTTGGCAGCCAATAAATCAGCTTCTGAAATACCACGTTGATCTTTGTTGCATGTGAATCAATATTTCATATAGTCTGGATCTAATTTTCTTTTACTTCATGTAGTTTTGTTCTGGCTTTTGAGGATGAGCAGCATTATATGGTTAGCTATCATTTGCTCTGAGCATCGCTGATGTCTTTGACCCAAGTAAAGCAGATCTGCATTTCATTTTTGGGTCACGACCCACTAGTTTAGAGCCGCTGATTTAGATGACTGAAAGCTGGAGATGCATGTGAGGTCAAGAGCGTCTCTTCATTACCTCGCGGTTGTCTGCAACGATGATCAACTCCACATGCTTGGTGCTGCTCTGAGCATCTCTTTTATGCTGCAGGGAGAAAGAACGACAGAAAGAACATGATTAAGAGAGAACTTCACCCTCTTCTTCTGAAGGACACAGTTAATAGAGCCTGCACTCAAGAAGCTTTTATAAAATCTCCCAAGGCCCATATTGCTATGAGTCTATATGGCCTTTAAGGAACAGAGGTGACATCTTCAGCTCTCTTCCAAACGTACCCTCTATTAACAGAGCAGTGTGTGATTGAACATCCTCTACTGGGTTCAGCAATGCCCTCAAACTACGTCTGATCCACCGCCATGTGCTTTCCAGGAGACCGTTCCCTTTAACAGCCTTCGGATTGCCTGGGAATCTCATTTACTCATATGAAAGACCCACTTGTATTTTATAGATATTATAAATGTCTCTTTTCAAATGCAGAGTCTTTCAAGTAATTCTCACCTACCTACTCATTCTTCATTTTTACTATTTTCCACATTTTAGAATAATACTGAAGTCATCAATGACTAAAATGACACACATGGATGTATGGGAATTAGTGAAAGCAAATGTTATATAAAAGAAAACTCTTTTCTAGTTGAGCTCATGTTTTGTGTAGAGACTTGCTGACTGATTTTCCAATCCAAACTGACTCATCAAAAAATAAATAAATAAATAAATAAATAAATAAATAAATCTAGACAAAATTGATATATAAAACAAAACAAACAAAAAAACTATATAGTAAATAAAGTAAAACAAGAAGAATAAACTAAAACAATAAAATATTTGATTTATAATATATATATATATATATATATATATATATATATATATATAATATATAAAATAACAATACAAATATTTAAAACAAATAAATATTTTAACAAATATTTAAAAACAATAAAATATTTTAGTTTTTTTTGGTTTTGTATAAATACAATGACAAAATAAAATAAAATAAAATAAAATAAAATATGGATAGTGCAAGATAAGTCTAGTAAACTTTAACAATATTTGAGACCTACAGCTAAGGGGAAAAATTTTTCCAAGTAATTCTCAGCGTTTTTATGTACATATAACTCTTTAATTGGTCATTCTTTGGTTTTCAACAATGGCTTTCTCATTATACATTTATGCGACAACTGCTTGCTTTATAAAGACTTACGAAGTATTACAAGCCCCCGTTAATTTTGCATATAAATTATATATAGAAGTGGTTATACAATTTTCATCTAGTAAAGTCTTCATAGCTCAGATATAGCCTCTAATTTTCAGTTCACAGCTGGAGTGTGAAAAGAAGGGCTTTATGATTCATGAAAACTAGTAAAACTGTGAAGTTAACATCTGCTCTAATGGCTCTCTAGTATGAGTTCAGACTAATTGGTCATGCAAATATCAGATATATCCAGATATAACCACATGACAAATCAGATCTCATATGTGTACAGGCTGTTTAAACACATGCAACAGTGTCCAATCAGTGCCAGACGCCTGTGAAAATAAAACTCAAAGCTGTTTGATACGAGTCCAGCCAGGACAGACTAAGATGAAGGTGACCCTCGTCTTCAAGCATTCAGCATCAGTCCTCTCGCTCTCAATGGAAGCTGTCTCTCATTGTTTCCAGTGACTGGTCTTCCGTTAATAGAAATAAAAGGCTGGACTCATCTGTGTCAGGCTTCGTGTTGAGAAGAATTAGGGTCGCACCGCCTAGCAGACTGTTTCACCTGTTTCGCCTTGAAGAGAGAAGCTGATAAGCGTCTAATTGAATAAAAACACTTGACTTCCACAGCGAGACCGATATCTGCTGAACTGATGAAACCTAGGAGCTTAATTCAGTCAGCAGCAACACCAGGCACAGAAACGGCTGCATGTGTAGCAAATGGTGGATAAATGTTTGTCAGGAGAGAATAAAACCTGTTCCTGAATCTCAAAAATGACTCTCGTGTGTGTAAACAGTTAGTTTGTATTGAGAGTCTGAAAGAGGCTGAATTCAATGTCAACGTTCAGACACAGCGATCATTTCTATCGTATTAAACACTTCAGTGCCCACGGCGAGAGACTGAACGTATCCTCAGGTGTCCTTAAACTGACCCAACAAAGAGAGATCTGTCGCCTCGTGCATCAGTAGCTTCTCTAAACAGAACCGGTTTCCTGAATAACCTACCTGTCTGTCATTGGACAGGCAAACAGATAGTCCCGCCCCCAAACTCACGCTATTGGCTGAGTCAGTGTTATTATGTTGGGCTGGTCCAGAAACTAACTTTAAAAACAAGCCATTTTATTTCTGTAATGTGATGTATTTCAAATAAAATATATACAACAAATATAACAATAAAATAAAATAAAAATGTAAACAAAATAAATAAAATAAAAATATCTAAAAAATGAAATAAAATATGGACTGGACAGTGCAAGATCAGAAGCCACTGAGTGTGCAGTAAAATAATAAAGAGCTAAAGCTGAGAGAAAGTCTTTCAAGTATTCTCAGCTTTTTTTAATTGCCATATATCTGGTCTGTCATTGGTCAAGCAAACAGATAGTCCCTGTTACTGCTGCCTTGGGCTGGTTGAGAAACTAACTTTAAAAGGAACTCATTTTATTACAATAAAAATACAATAAAATGTTTAATAAATAAAATAAAAATAAAAATGTTTATAAAAGTCCCACCACAAACCCAGAATCAGTGTTACTGTGTCGGCTGTTTGAGCAACTTTAAAAGCAAACCACTTCATTTCTGTGACATATTTTATATTAAATAAAATAAAATAAAATGTTTAAATAAAAAATACATGTAAAATAAAATAAAATAGTGCAAGATCAGAAGATATTAAATGTGTATTAAACTTTATATTTATATCTGTAATGACAGATTTCAAAGTCAAACAGGACATTTAATAAGTAGAAATGAAGGACTTGGTTTTATCCTGAATGTGAGTTTGCTACAATCCCTTAACTGTGGTTTAATGTTTATTTCATGACTTTAAAGACATCAGTAATGTTGAGAAATTAACATGCAGTTATTAAGGTGTTTTGATTTGATATGCAATTATTATTATAATTTGTTTCTGCTGTAATCTTTGTAGGTTTGTGTTGTTGTTGGACTCACCCTCTGACTGCTGTGAGAGCTGAAGACGGCTCCAGTAGTGTTCATCATCTCTGTAGGGTATGAAATGTTGTGACCGTGTCCGCAGGTTCCCTGGGTGACTTTAAGATGTTCTCCTCTGTAAAGACGATGTTTGTTTCCATCTTCCAACGGCTCCAGTACATACACTTCATGTTCAAGTGAAATCAGTCCCCTGCAGAACGAAACAATGAACAGCATTCAGTTAACTTCCGAATATGTTCATGTTACAATTAATATCTGTTCGTATTATAACTATGCATGCATCATGTAAACATAACAAGAACTAACAATGAAATAGAACATTTATGTATTAGTTTATTGGGAATATGAGCAGTTAACTTGACATGTAACTTTACCAACATTTTTTTTTCTCTCTCTCATGTTTTCATAAATTTGCTGGAAAATGAAAAACACAAATTTGATCACTAAACAAAATAATATTACATTTTTTTCCCAAGTAAATTTAAAAAAAAAAAGTGTAAATCGTCCTGCGTTATCATGAACACTGAAATATAGAAATGCATAGAAAAATGTGGAGAAAAACAATATTTATTAAATATATTGCTTATCTATTTGGGGTCTGTTTTCTTGAAATATGTACATATTGCACTAAAAATATAGTATAATAATAATAATAATAATAATAGTCTATAATAAAATAGTCTATATTATTTTGTGAAAAAAATGATAGTCTCACAATCTATTTCTAATTGCTTATCAGAAAGCAAATACAATATTTTCTTAATTAAATTTGTAACATTTATGAACTACTTTTGTCAAATTTGACTATAACTTGACATGTAACTTTACTGTCAGTTTTTCAACTTTTTTCTCTTATATTTTCAAAATTTTGCTAGACAGTGAAAAATACAAATTTTATCAATAAAAATAATACACACATTTTTACATTTTAGCAATTTTATTCAGTCTTATCATGAACAGTGGTCTATTGTCTGGACTATGCACATATTGTACTAAAAATAAAAAACAGTCAAAAACATATGGTCAAAAAGTCTCACACAATCCATTTTTAAATGAGAAGCTCTTGGAAATCAGGAAGTAAATACAATATTTTCAAGCTTTTATGGTAAAAAGCAGAACAATGATACCTCCTGCTATGAATTAAATTTGTAGCATTCATGTGGAACCGCATCTGTACTCTATTATAATTACTGTGCTTGCCGTTTTCATGACCTCATATTAATTTAGAGACCATGTGAAATATTTGCACTTATTTGAACAGCACTTTTCCCAAAATGTGCTTTCAAATGCTGAGATGCACTGATAATTTATGATTATTGGGAACTGCAGACACAGAATAGGAGCGAGACAGAAGAAGCTTTTACTACATTAGCATAAAACGGCGAGAGAAACTCTTCTATGAGAGGAAGTGGTTTCTCGTTTTCCCACAAAATAAGACAGCGTGACATTTTGGAAAGCGGCTTAGTTCAACATCCAAGCCACTGTTGGTAAGCAGACGATCCATTTTGTTGGATATTTGGCTAAATAAATCTTCCCTCGAGCTCTAATATTACCGCTCTGTGGTTCTTGGACTGGTGTCCGCAAACCTTTCTCACACTTTTGAGTCGTACACTGAATTTAAGCGACATTCTCCTCAGCTGGGAAACGGCCAGCACTTCGGGCTTTTCCAGAAGTTTCAAAACTACATTCTCCACCGCATGAGATCCTCGTGGAAACCCTGGACGCTGCCAAACTAAAGCAGGAGCGATTTGTTTTGGCCGCTTCTGTCGGAGGAGACCTGCTCGTGTCTGTCTGCCAGGCGGAGAGAGACAGGTTACTGCGGCACAAAAACTGAGTCAAGGTGAAATAAAGAGCTGAACAATAAGCGGCGTGACTCTGGGGACGGAGACGCGTATCACGCTTTATCGCTGTCATAAATCCTGCGTGTCCGGGCCGCGCTCGTTCTCGCAGGTCCAGGTGTGAAAATCAACTTTATGCATCTCTTGTGGCGCATGATCAGTTAATATAAAGTTATTATGGTGACGCTCTGACAGAAGCTGTTATAGGACAATTGCTTTCCTCTTTTATAGCTGAATCGCATTTGTTTCATAATTGATGAGCATTGCAACATCGACGCTGTTATTGAACTGAATGCAACTGAACTGACTCAAGTTGAAAAACTTCACTATTGTTTTCTGTAGAGCTACTTTAAAGCTGAATTAAGCTTGTTTCATAATTTGATGAACTTTGCACTATTATTGAACTAAACTGAATCAACACTAAACTGCACTGAGTTGAATAATGTCACTATTATCTTCTATTGTTTTATAGATGAATTGAGTTTGCTTTGTAATCGCTTCACATTGTTATTGAAGTAAACTGAATCAACTTAACTGAGTTGACTCGTTCAGTAAAAAATAATATTTCAAATATAATATAGAAAAAATGGCCAAAATTAAATTTTCTAAAAAAAAAAAAAAAAAATTATATATATATATATATATATATATATATACACACACACACATATACTGTATATACATATACATAAATCTATAAATCTAAATCTATTATAAATCTCTAGTAGGCCATTCCATCCACATTTGCATTTAGTCTAAATGTAGGCTACTGTAAGATTGGAAATGTATTTAATTTGTATCTATATTGTATGAAGCGCTATAAAAATCAATGTGACTTGACTTGACTAGCGATGTCCTCATGCAACATCACACTCTTCACTTTTGAAATTATCTGAATGTCCCTTCTCGGGTAATGAATCAAACCTAAGTGTGCTTTTTCATAATTAAAACATGAAGCGTATAGTGTCTCTGGAGGATGCCGAACTTCACACGCTGTAATTAAAATGCCCTTTCCTCAGGCGTTTCCAGCTGTAAGTTCAGTCCTCGAGCTCAGTGCACCATGGGAAGGTGGTGAGGTGAGGTTAATGTACAGATGTGACCACTAACTCACCTGAGTCCTGTGCAGGTGCTGAGGCTGACCTCTGACCCCGGGTGACCCTCCACCTCGCCATGATAGTAGCAGTGAATCTGGGACACAAAAGAAAGGAGGTTCAGATGTTTACATCAGTACATAAATGTATTTTAAAGTAAAGTCAGTGTAAATGATCAAATAGACTTTTCAGGTGCACAAAAACACTTGCACTTCCTACTGTTTTACATGTAATTGAATAAAACTGATTAAATATCATTTCTGTTGGCAAACACAACAGAATAAAAAGAACTGTTTCTGTATTTACATTTTGCCGTTAAATAGCCTATTAACCATGTGAAACCTTACATAATATGTGACCATGGACCACAAAACCAGTCATAAGAGTAAATATTTCAAAATTGAGATTTATACATCTTCTGAAAGCTGAATAAATAAGCTTTCCATTGACGTATGGTTTGTTATGATAGGACAATATTTGAAATATTCGAAAAATATTCCAAGATAAAACTATTTGAAAATCTGGAATCTGAGGGTGCAAAAAAAAAAATCAAAATATTGAGAAAATCACCTTTAAAGTTGTCCAAATGAAGTTCTTAGCAATGCATATTATTAATCAAAATTATGTTTTGATATATTTACAGTAGGAAATTTAAAAAATATCTTCATGGAACATGATCTTTACTTAATGTACTAATGATTTTTGGCATAAAAGAAAAATCAATAATTTTGACCCATACAATGTATTTTTGGCTATTGCTACAAATATACCCCAGCGACTTAAGACTGGTTTTGTGGTCCAGGGTCACATATGATTTTTAAGTTTGTTTAATGTGATTTTGTAAAGTTGTTAAGCACAAGCTCAAGGTAGATGTTTGTACAATTACACTAAAAGACCTTCTACTTGTAAAAGTAGAGATCTACTTGATCTCATCTTCTACCTTCTACTTTATAAACGATCAAGCAGACGACAGAAGGTATGAAGTAGATTGTGTGCAACAGGTTTAACAGGTTTAAGATCATATTGATCATTTCGAGGCCTTAGAAATGTATCAAATATGATACAGCAGGCTTTATGGGGTTTAATGGTATAACTATTGTGACAACATACCCCACTACAGGGGTCAAAGACCCATGTTTTCAGCTGCCTTGCTTCAGGAGGTGCTTTTCTCACTCATTTTCTCAAAAGAAAAGCATTTGTGAATAAAACAAACCAAACAAATTGATTACAATATTACAGACTTGATTTGATTTGAGTCAAAAGATGTAGAAAATCTGACAAAAAACAAAGCAAAAGTCTGATTACTTTCATTCTTTTATGATAATGGAATAAACTGCAATCAAATGAAGCACTGCGAATGACAATCAAATCAGAAAGCATGGTAAATCTATTGACATTTAGCTCTTTACTGTACGGATCTGCTACTGTATTCTGCTCACAGTACATGTTGATTTCAGAGTTCCACTCCATCATGTAAATGCGAGTGTCGCTCCTGAAGTTTTGCTTTGTGTTTTTACGCAGCGAGAGGCTCTTCAGGACAGAGTAGTTTGTCTGAGGAAGTGAGCAGCACTTGTCTGGTTTGGACTGGGAACGGCACTGGCAGAGATTCTCTAGAGCTTCACAACAATCCTGTCCAAGACTCGCTCTGTCCACACAAACCACAGAAAGAAATACTGTCCTGTTTTCAGCGCTGGCCCAGAGGTTTTACTCTTTCTTTCTTTCTTTAAAGACATTTCCATTTTTAGCCTTTTCCTGTTGCGTGTTTTCAGACTTTATCCAGTAACCACTGTGTAAAAATATCACAAAAACAACAAATAAAGCAATGATACAGCTATTTCAACACGGTAAAAGGGTGTTGTTGAGCAAAAAAAAAAAAGAAAAGAAAAAACTTATTTTATACTTATCCATTTTTTTTAATTACAACCCGAATTACGGATATATTGGGACATTTTTTAAATTTGAATAACATGAAAACTAAAAGACTTTCAAATCACATATTTTTAGAGCATAGATAACATAACAAATGTTTAAACGGAGAAATTTTACATTTTTATCCACTAAATGAGCTCATTTCAAAATTTGATGCCTATTACAGGTCTCAAAAAAGTTGGCATGGGGGCAACAAAGGGCTGAAAAAGCAAGAAATTTTGAAAAGATTCAGCTGGGAGAATATCTAGCATAATTAAGTTAATTGACATCAGGTCTGTAACATAAAAGGGATGTCTTAGAGAGGCAGAGTCTCTCAGAAGTAAAGATGGGCAGAGGCTCTCCAATCTGTGAAAGAGTGCGTAAAAAGATTGTGGAATACTTTAAAAACAACGTTCCTCAACGTCAAATTGCAAAGGCTTTGCAAATCTCATCATCTACAGTGCATAACATCATCAAAAGTTTCAGAGAAACTGGAGAAATCTCTGTGCATAAGGAACAAAGCCGAAGACCTTTGTTGGATGCCCGTGATCTTCGGGCCCTCAGACGACACTGCATCACTCATCGGCATGATTCTGTCATTGACATTACTAAATGGACCCAGGAATACTTCCAGAAACCACTATCGGTAAACACAATCTGCCGTGCCATCTGCAGATGCCAACTAAAGCTCTATCATGCAAAAAGGAAGTCATATGTGAACATGGTCCAGAAGCGCCATCATGTCCTGTGGGCCAAGGCTCATTTAAAATGGACTGTTTCAAATTGGAAAAGTGTTCTATAGTTAGATGAGTCCAAATTTAACATTCTTGTTGGAAATCACGGACGCCGTGTCGTCCGGGCTAAAGAGGAGGGAGACCTTCCAGCATGTTATGTGTTCACTTCAAAAGCCAGCATCTCTGATGGTATGGGGGTGCATAAGTGCATACGGTATGGGCAGCTTGCATGTTTTGGAAGGCACTATGAACGCTGAAAGGTATATAAAGGTTTTAGAGCAACATATGCTCCCCTCCAGATGACGTGTATTTCAGAAGGACAATGCAAAACCACATACTGCAGCTATTACAACAGCATGGCTTCGTAGTAGAAGAGTCCGGGTGCTAAATTGGCCTGCCTGCAGTCCAGATGTTTCACCTATAGAGAACATTTGGGGCAATATATATATATATAGGCAATATATATATAGCTCATTAAGAAAGCCAAGTTTGTCATTTCTAAATTATTATTAATTATTATTATTATTAATTATTGTTATTCAATACAATTATTAATCAATCAATTAATTAATTAATTAATTAATTAATTGAGAAATATGATAACTTTATCATTATTAAAAGTTTTTATTTTTTACTTTTAATAAAATGTCCTTCATAATTTTTACTTTAATTATCCAGCAAGATAGATCCGGCAGAGAGAATTTATACTTTGTGTCAATATTGTTTTGATGAATATTTTCAGTAAACAGTAAAAGCTCGTGAGGAAAGCAAGGGTTGGTGTTTCTAAAACTGTTCATTTATGCAATTTTAATTGTATTATTTTTTTTATTAATCTTTATGATATTCAATGCAAGTAAATAAATAAATAATACCCCAAAACAACAATAACTATTATTAGTTAAACAATTTTTTACAAAAGTCTTTTTTACTGTCAAAAATGTACTTTTTACTTACTAAATTTTTACTTTCTTAATGTTTATGAAAGGCTTATTAAATTTAAGTCTAGTCAGAGCAAGCAAGAAATTTCAATTTTGTCTTGTCAATATTGTTTTGATTAATATTTCCAATAAAGAGCTCATTAGGAAAGCTGTAGGCTGTTTTGATGGTTGCTGATCAATATAGTAACTTGCCTTTAATATAGCATCTGCACTCTATCATGCTTTCAAATGCGGCTCATCCACTCAGATTTTACAGCAAGAACTGTCTACTTTATAAAGCTCATTTTATTTCATATTCATCCCAGCACGCCAGTGACATTGGGGTTATTTAAAGAGCATGTCCTGCTGTAAACTACAGTCCTCCATATATCTCTGAGTCTCAGTCAAAGGAACATGAGGACATCCATCATAACACACAGCGCCCTGAGCTATGGTGTCCATCACAGCATTGTGTCCTGCCAGCCGTCGGACAAAAAAGACATTCCACTTCCATTAACAATGAAACACACAAAGCCACAGACCCACCAGCTGAATTAAAATCATAACTCTATGTACACCGCATGTGGCTTTGAACAGACTAAACAAACAAGCATCTAGCAAATGAGTACATAAATGAATACATGTAAATAATAAAGTTATTCTCAGTGCAAATGCCTTACCCTACAATCAGACGCAGACTTATTATTAAGATCTTTCAGTATGCTATTTGGTGAAAACATGCATAAAATGGGATTTTACATGGCACAACATTAAATAAAACATAGTAAAATCTGTAAGGCAAGAGCAACATTGATGTACTTCAAACAATCAGCAGCTTTAACAAAGGTATTGTAAAGATTTTGTTCATAATAATGATTAAGGATAAATGCGATAAAATGCATGTTCTGAATACATGTAGCTTATCAGTGATGTAAAGGCTAACAGATGGTGTGCGGTCAGCCTCAGGTCCAGTGTTAAATCACTTGGTCGCTTCATACTGTGGGCCACAGCGGAGACATGATGAGTGAGATCATACAAAACCTCCATTCAACTCCACACGTTTGTGCAATTTATGCCATTTTTATTTGATTCATTCTCGTCCATTGCTTGTGTGTTTTTAAACCAACAAACAAACAATCAAACCTTCATTCACCTGTTTCTAAAAGTGTTCATTTACACCATTTTTTTATTAATTTTAATACACACACACACTTACATACATACCATCCAACTCCATCTGTTTCTTGAGGTTATTGAGTAAGAACAGAACGAAATTTCTATTTTTCTTGTCAATATTGTTTTGATTCATATTTCCAATCGCCAGCTTCGTATGCAAGCTATTTGTGAAATAAAGCCGAATTTGGACTTCACAAACTCCAGCAGAGCACATGCACTTTCAGTGAGTCCATGAGGTTTAACAAATAAAAACTCGTCTCACGACCTAAAATGAGTTTGACACTCCTGTTCTAATCGCCGTAATATACCGACTATTTAAGCCCTTCTCGGGTGTTGGGCAGCGTCCGACTGGAGCTACAGGAGTCCATGAGCGAGTCCAAAAGTGCCTCAGTGGAGTTCTGCTTCAGGATGAAATAACGGCAACGCACACACAACCATAAAACAGACTTAATCAAAGGCGGAGGAGGTCTGGGAGAACAGACACACACTGACACACTCCTCAAGACTTTCTGGAACACAACTGAGTGAGAACACTCCATCTGGGCCCTGGATCTCATCAGATCGGCACAATTCATCCCGTTTACAGCACAAAACATGCCGTTCTGTTGCCTGGTGCACAAATGTTTGGAGGCAGCAAACACATCAATTACTGTAGAATTTGATCGGCGCTGTGAAACGTTGTTTTAGGGCCGGGTGTGCATGATAGATCACGCCATGGCAAGAATGAGTCAAGCACAGTATACGGCTGATTTATGCAAGTGACTACTTTACGTTATTTACACATAAAAATGATGAAACCATGTAAAAATACAGAGCTGGATGCATCTCAGTCCCAGTTACTATGTGGATCAAATTGTTATTAAGAGGAGTTTGATAAGGACAAGATGAAGTTTAGTTGCTGATGATGATCTAGGTCATGGTTTGATTCCCAGGTAATGCATGAACCTTCAATGCTATATATGTCAGGATAAAAGCATCTGCCAACTGAAAAGAAATAAATAAATACTGCATTACAGTTCAGAATACTGTAACTTCACCTATCAATTTCCAAATAAAAAAATAATAATGACAATCATTGAAATAATAAAAATCAAATAATCAAGAGAAGTAATGTAACTTGCACAATAAAACTGGAATTTGTATGCGTGTGAGAAACATCAATTTCTGCACTCAGGTTGACAGAGCATCTGTCTTGTTCCAACATCCCAAATCAGTTTCTGAAGCCCAAACTCAGCACTGCTCCCTCTGATGACATCCAGGTCAAGGACTGCTGCTGTTTCTGGATGACCTGAACTCGTTTCCCATCCAAACAAAGCAGGGATGCATATTGCCTCACTGCTGAGAAAAACTGCTGAATGAGCTGAAAAAGTCACAATGCTTTATGAAATCTCACCCTCCGGTGTTGTGAAACATCTAGTGCTTATCTGACCCTTACTGGAGCATGATGGGAATATTCTTTATTTGTTTCAACCCACATTTCTGAAAGTGTTTTGAGTGGCTTTAGACTATTGTTATGCTGTTGCTGGTGTGGCTCTGAGCAAAAAAAGAAAAAAAAGAAAAAAGAAAATCATAAGTTTGATAACTAAAGTGAAACACATGATTCAGGAAAAGTTACCAGCAAAAGCTCAACACAAAAAATTCAATGTTTGTTTAAATTACAAACCCTAACCCTGAGCAACAGTAATGATATAATTGGCTTGCCTATTTTCTTTTGCTGGATTTCTGATAGCATATGTTTTCTTTTCATAAAGCGTTTGGCTCAAATTGTTTGGCGAGGGAAACTGGCGGTCCGCTGGAGAGCAGATTGAGGAAGACAGGGTCAGTGAACCTGAGGTGCTCCTCAGAAGAGCCTTCAGGCCTTGATGTGTCTGTTTCACTGACCAGTAATCTGAGCTGCAATCTAAACACTTAAAACATGCATCATGGGTGGCTTTTTGCTGTCTTGGTGGCCCTCGTTTGACCACCTCTTCTCTAAAGCTTTTGACAGCAGTCGCCCCGAGGGCGGAGATCAGTGATAAGATGGGATCGTAACTGCAGGTTTGGTTTAGGTGAAACAGAAGGTCTCTAATGAGCTGATGCAGGACAGAAATGTAGGCTTTGCATCCATCATGAGTTTAAAATATATGCTTTAAAACATTGAAGGTGATGTGTCTCAAACACACACACACACACTATAATATATATATATATATATATATATATATATATATAGGTAGCTTGTTAGGTTTTGTAACATATCCTATATTTTGTACCAAATCCACCTGTTTCGGGTCCTCAGAGCACATAAACCAATTAGTTTTCTGCAGAATAACAGGGGTTTGTTACAAGAGGTGCACGTTGCCATGTGTTCTGTAGGCGTAGGGTTAAATCTGGATGGAAGCAGTGGTTGTGATCTTACTGTGACATTCGGTGAGGTGGTGACGGCACTTCCATCCTCCAGGTAGTGTGTTTCTGTGTAGTGACTAGCAAACAGCCCTCTGCAACACAAACACACACAAAACTGAGTTACTTTCACTCATTTCTTTAATTTCCTACTCCAGCCATTTTACCAGTCAACATTTAATAAAAATTTTAGTGAGTGTTAATGATTTGAGCAAACCTTTAACCCTTTGTTTTAGTTTGTAACTTTAGCTTGTAACTAGTCCTGAATGATCCATCAAATCATGAACCTTGTAAAAGAAAAGATGTGGCGTTGCTTCACAAAAAGTTATCACACTTAAGATTTTTGCTTAAAGCACTCCAACAATGACAGCATCAGTCTAAAAATACTCAGAGCACCCTAGCAACAGCATAGCAACAGTCTAAAGTAGTGGTCAACCGATATTGGTTTTTTGAAAGTCGATGCCGATATCTTGGAAAGCAGGGTGGCCGATGGCCGATATAAAGCCAAAATAATTTTATTTATTTTAATTAATATTTAAGAAATTTTACATCATTTGAAAATGGATTAAAAAAATAAATGTGTAAAATAAACATACTTATACTTTAGATGACAAAGTATTTTTCACAAATAAATATTTAATAAAAATATAATGAATGAATATGGTGGTGGGCAAATGCATAAAGCGCAGTATAATTTAAAATCACGAGTTTAAAGTTTGTCCAGTGAAGCTGAACTCTCCTCCTGTCCGCTTTCAATTCGCAAGGACTGACCGACACGCAGATCACTCGTGATCATGCGGGAGACAAATGCACACTTTATAAGATCTCACCACTGGATTCGACTAAGTCTGCAAGGTTTGTGAAATTAAATGTTTATCAGTCATTCAAAGATTTGTTTAAATTATATAAATATGCATTTTCTGAATGCTGAAGGCAAACGAGAAAGTATTATAATGTTTGCATTCTATTACTAATAATATAAAATCAATCATTATAATACTTTTTTTGTGTACATTTTAGTTCCTTTGTTTAACTGTTCTGATTATTAGACAGACTTCTGTATTAGACAGAACAATTAACGCCGACAGCGTACAAGAGCGAGAATGTGGGGCACTGCCATTCTCAGCACCGTGAAAATAAAAGTCCCTCCTCGAACGCATCAGCCAAACAGAAAAACTTATCGGCTGATGCCGATATTTTAAAAATGCCAAATATCGGCTGATATATAGGCCTTGGCGATATATCGGTTGACCACTAGTCTAAAGCCACTCAGAGCACCACAGCAACAGCATAGAAACAGGCGACAGCCACTTAGAACATCCTAGCAACTGCAGAACAAAAAGTCTAAAAACAATCAGAGCACCCTAGCGACAACAACTTAGCAACACTCAAATCACCACAGCAATGGCATAGCAACAGTCGAAAGCCACTCAGAGCACCCTAGCAACAGCATAGCAACAGTTGAAAGACCCTCAGAACACCACAGCAACACCATAGCAACATTCTAAAAACAATCAGTGCACCCCAGCAACAGCATAGAGACACTCAGAGCATCTCAACAATAGCAGTCTAAAAATACTCAGAGCACCCTAGAAACAGACAGTCTAAAGCCACTCAGAGCACCCTAGCATCTACATAGCAACAGTCTAAAGCCACTCAGAACACCTCAGCAACTGCATAGCAACGGTCTAATGCCACTATATCTGACTGTGCAAAAACTCTTTTCACTAAAAACTCATTTTCAGCTGACACAAAATTAAGCCCCGCCAACTTTCACTCAGATATTAAGTCACAGCAAGAGACAGCTGACGTTTGTCTGTGATGATGCAACCATTCATTTCACACCACAGACACTGACAGGGAGTTTTACAGTGTTTTGTACTGTTCCTCTTTCTTTATAATCCGATCAAACACAATCAGCTGCAAATGATCACAGATCAAAGACGGGCTGCAGAGATCCCTTAGCCCGTGAAAGGATGCCCTCATTCTCTCTCTTCCTCTCTCTCCCCAGCTGAGATAATGTTCCGATCAGACCATTACCAACATCTGCAGCCGATCGCTCCTCACGCAGCTGTGCTTTCTTAAGCAGAACCTGAACGTGACAAACTCATGAAGAGGATTACAGCACTGCTGAGTCACAGAATAACAACACACACACACACACACACAGACAGACTTCTGACAGTACAGAATCTGGGTCACTTCACTCTGACCGTCCACTTCTCCAGGAAAAGACTGACTGATTGATATTTTTAAGGCGGGTTTATCTGAAATCATTGACATTATGCTAAAAATCTGTTCAGTTTGTGGTCTGCATGTAATTTATGTTGCAGAATAAAGTGTGAAAGTCATTCTTCTGCATACTGCACATTACATACTTCAACTTCCAGGAGAAACTTGTCCATCTCTTCTCGACAAACTTAACTCTTTTTCAACTGAACCTCTACTCTCTTAAATCGAATTAGGTGATCCTGGAGCCCACAGTGGGGCTTCGTGTGGAAAAATCAATGAAAACCCTGCAGTGAATTTACAACAATCTGAAGGTTTCCAAGAAACTAGGAACAAACACTTGCAGTTAAAAATAGCTTCTTGGATCTAAAGAAAAGCTCATAGCGGTGCATGGAGACCATCTGATCTGTACCGCACCATCAAAGAACTACAAAATGACAGTGAATCAATTGATTTTTAAAAGATTAGGCGGACCTATAATTGAATGTAAAACCCTAATGCATTGTTCTGACAGCAAGTAAATTAATTTCTGATTAATGTTTATTGTAAAACCGATATATTCTGTCCTGGTTCCTATCCTGAACACTAGAATTCTTTAGTAACATTATCTTTACTGCCACTTTTGATCAATTTAATGCATCCTTGCTGAATAAAAGTATTAATTAATTTTTTTTTTAAAAATAAAGAAATCTTATTGACCACCAAATTTTTGTGTACATAACCAAGTTGCAATCAGACACCAATTATTAACTTTAGATAAAGAAATAATTTAAGGAATTTTCTATCCTTTTAATCAGGGTTGGGGAGTAACTATCCATGTAACAACATTACGTAATTTAATTACAAAATAAATGTAACTGTGATCAGTTACAGTTACTGAGAAAAAATGTGTAATTAAGTTAACTATTGCAAATGGGAATACATCTGAATATTTTCTGTAAAAAGCTAGAATATGTTGAACTAATTTTTGCTTTTGAAGTGCACAATGCTTCTTGCCATTTAAAGGTCTTTTAAAGCTGTCTGAGAGTTGATTAACAGATTAACAGTTGAAAACATTCGTTAGAAACTTTACTAGAAACTAATCAAAAAGTAATCAAATGTAATCAGTTACATTTATAATTGAAATAGTTACAATACTAATTACATTTTAAACAGGGTAACTTGTAATCTGTAACCTATTACATTTCTAAAGTAACCTTCCCATCACTGCTCTTGATACATTTACTTTAATAGCGTATTCACTTTTGAATTTACTTTATTTAATAGCGTCCATGTTTCCTATTATGCATTCATTGTTTTTTAAGTGATAAAACGATTTGAATACAGGATTTTAAAGGAGCTGCAGGAACTCTTTTCATAATGCAACCCGACCTCTCGTCCCTTATTGCTTAATTATAATGGACGGCTGTTTAATTGGTCTCACCCGCACTGTTTCACATGGTAAATGGGATTAACAGCACATGTAGCTACAAAACAGCATTTGGCAGGGGTTTAGTAGCGTCTAAAAATCTAGGAAGGGATGAGAAGTCTTAAAATCTGCCGCTTGATCACAGACGTTCTGACAGATGTTCTGCTCTTCTAATCACACATGCAGCAGAAGCAGATTTACAAGCACAAACTCTTGAAGGAGCAGCAAACCAACATCTGAACTACAACTGGAGGTCCAAATCTTGGCCAGATTGATTCCCACAGGTGTAGGGGAGGCATATGGTTGAGGCAAAAGGGTCAACTGCTCGATTGTCCACAGACGATGTGGATTGTCAAAGGCCAAAAATAGGATTTAGCCTTCTTTTCAAGCTCAGATTTGAGTTTGAGCTTAGAAACAAATATATTTACAAACTATGAACGTTGCATAAGGTTCCTGTACCTTTGGAACAATGGCTTTTCTAGTCATTTGTGTTGTTGTTGTTTTTTTTAAAGAATATAATAGAGAATGCATTCACAAAGAATAACAACAATAATGAAAAAATACAGCTAATGGGAATTTAGCCAAGAGTCACTAGATAAAATAAAATTGCATGACCTTTTAAGACTTTTCCAGGCTTGGAAATCACAGTTTTACCATTTTGAATGACTGTGGGAACCCTGTTTATAACTGTTTATAAAAATCTGTCGTGCATTTCCACCAAAAGGATCATCTAATACCTTCCAGAAACTACTAAACTAAATTTCTGTTCTAATGAATCAACCAGTAATGTACAACCATTAAACTGAAGAAGAGACCATGTGTGTGTGTTCTTCATAATATGGCAGATTTATTCATATAGCAGATGAATTTATTCAAATCAGCTTATAAATGGGTACAAATACAAACACATTAATCATGATGAAACTTTGGGGAAAAAAAATGGCAAAAGAAACTTCCAAAATCAGCAAAATGCATTCTGGATTTACAAATGGAAAACTCAGGGGACTCAAAAATGAATTTTCTCTCATTATTTATAACTTCTGGAATATAGTCATATGAACCACTTTTGGACCTTTTTGAACATTAAATTTTCATTTTTGGGAGAAGTTAAACCACTACGTCATATCATCTGGCCACTACCATCCAAAATCCTCATTACATCTCATTAGCTCATCATCTGGCATCACCAGCATGTCCTTGAGAAGATCTTGTTCCAACACAACACACATTCAGTCAAGAAACTGGCTAAAATAGAGGTTAAAATGACAAACAGCTATAAATATTTCCTCATTGACACAGTGTTACAATGATTCTGTGACATTTTCTCATTTATTTTTCAATTATTCACACGAGCAGAGACCAAACAGAGCGAAAGATTTGCAATTCTTTGTACGGAGGAGAAAAAAAGAGAAATAATTCTACCTTTCATGCTGTGGAAAGACGACTGCAGCAAAGCCACAAGCAGAAAAAAAACTAATCAAATCATCAGTCACTAGGGGAAAAAGACACAGCAGGGCACCATTGTTTCCCCGGTCACTTAATGCTTTGTGTTCTCGCAAGATAGAAAACTAGAAAGGGACACGGCAGGGGTGGACAGAATAAAAAAAAAAAGCACAGGTTTCTCTTTCAAGCATAGAACCTAAAGGAATAGTCCAGCCTAATATGAAAACCCTGTCATTATTTACTCACCCTCAAGTCATTTTAAACCTGAATCCTGTTATTTTTTCTCTTTTTCATATAGCAACACTTCATAGTCATCTGTCAAACTCCAAAGAGGACAAAAAAACACCATAAAAACATTACAAAAGCAGTCCATACAATGTGTGCTATATATTCCTAGTCTTAAGTCAGATGACAATATTGTTTGATGAGCAGACTGGAATTTAAATCTTCATTCACTGATTATTTTGAACCTTGGAAAGTTTTGCCTGAATTCGAAATGTCCAAACTCAAAAAATGCATATTTTTTCTGCATTTTTTAAATAATAATTATTTCTTTTTAATTAATTTTTTAAATTTTTTAAATAATTGTATAAATTATTTAATTAATAAAAACTAAAAATTAGATTATGATTATTATAAAATACAATATTATTTTATAATAATAATTATTTATATGATTTAATAATTATGTGAATTATTTTATATTATTCTATTTAATGTTTAATAAACAACTATATAAATAATTGTTTAAAATAATTTCATGAGTAATTAAAAAATATATTAATTATTACAAATATAGGGTTTAAGCGTGTTTTTTTTATTTAATTTATATTTATTTAATTTTATTTCATTACCAGTAAACAGCAACATAAATCAGTCACTAACTCATCTAAGTTACTTCAGAAGCCTTGCAATACAGCATACAAGTCTTTTGGACTACTTTTTTGGTGTTAGTTTGTTTGTTTTTGAACTAAAGATGTCACTGGAAGAAAAGAGCTGTGTAGATGCTTAAAGAAAGTACACACTCCTTTTGTGTTCTGCACCAAAAAGAAAACAGCATGAATGTCAGTTCGGAACAACTTGGGGGTGAATCATCACAGAATCAACAATTTCTTTAACACTGCAGCTCTGCCAGCTTTAAATGAAGAGCACATGAGCCTGATTTTATTTACATGCTGAGGTAAGACACATCCAGACTGGAGTCCAGCCCTTCACTAGAGAGAGAAACATAGACAAAAGAGAGGAACGAACGATGAGGGAGGCTGGACAAAGTAACAGCCCAAATTATTTTCCAGGCCTTGGCTGACTAACCGTGAATTCAGCTGCAGTGAACTCGTGCCCATCTTGTCAAGGACAAAGCGCAGTTTTCTCATGCTTCCTTGGGAGAAATGAGGTCACGGCTCGTTCCAGAGCGTCTCCTCTCACACAGAAATTAGTTCCTCTTTATCATCCTGCACATCTGCTTGTCCTCTTATCTGATAATTGGAAGATGGATTAGCAATGCAGAGGCTGTATTAAAGACCTCCGTTTAGCATTCTCCATGGATAATACCTCAAATCATGCAGCTCATTGAGGAGAGGTGTGCTGTTACTTTAATAAGCAATTAGACGTACGATTGTGCCAGGTGAAAGATTAAAGAGATGATAAAAATCCCTCAGATTTACATCTAGAGATCAGAATATCCTAAAGCCCAAAGACTTTTTGACTTGAGCCAATAAGAAAATGCACACACACCACAGCAACGAGGTAAAAGCTCCTCTGCAGCGACTTAACAGCTGCATAGCAACACCCTGGCAACCACCCACAACACCTTAGCAACTGCATAGCAATGCACTACAACTATTCAAAACACTTTAGCAACCACACAACAGCCTAGCAACCACTCAGAACACTCGAGCAACTGCATAGCAACACACTAAAACGGTTTAAAACTCTTTAGCCACCAGCCAGCATCATCCTGGGATCCACCCAGAACATCATAGCAACTTTACAGAAACACCCTTGCAATCACCCAGATCACCCTAGCAACAAAACTACTCAGAACATGTTAGCAACCGCATAGCAACACCCTGGCAACCACTCAGAGTACCATAGCAACTGCATAGCAACACACCACAACTGTTCAGAACACTTTAGCAACCACTCAGTGTACCATAGCAACAAAACTACACAGAACGCTTTAGAAACCGCATAGCAACACCCTGGCAACCATCCAGATCACACTAGCAACAAAGCTACTCAGAACACTTTAGCAACCACATAGCAACACCCTGGCAACCACTCAGAGTACCATAGCAACTGCATAGCAACGCACTACAACTATTCAGAACACTTTAGCAACCCCATAGCAATGACCTGGCAACCACTCAAAACAGTAGTGAGCAGGTCCATTTGCTCAGGTGAGAAGCACATACATTTTCCTCAGCAAATGTAAGAGTGATGTGAATCAAATACCTTGACTTGCACAGTGTAAAGTCCACTGAGGTCATTTCGTCTCCTGTATCAAACATCTGCTCTGGAACTAATGGAAAATCATCAGCCAATGCACCATAAAAGAGAAATCAGCACTCATACCAAACCCAAAACTTTCATGGAAAATCTATTATTTAAGGTGAAACTATTCTTCTCTCTGGACTCTGGACAATTATAGAAAATCTATTTTAAGAACTTACAAGCTTTAAAAGAATGCTCTGGGTTTAGTACATTTCAAACACCACAGACAACAATTCAGAAAATATAAAACTGATGTTACAGCTTCGGAAACCAGAGCAAACGTTTGGCTTAAAGGGATAGTTCACCCAAAATGTAAAATTCTGCCATCATTTCCTCCCTCATGTCCCAAACCCTGTATCAACTTCTACCTTCCGTTGGACACAAAAGAAGATATTTTGAAGAACGTTCCTAACCAAAGACTTGATGGTTGCCATTGACTTCCATTGTATTAAAAAAAAAAATATGGAAGTCAATCGCTACCGTCAACTGTTTGATTACCAACATTCTTCAAAATATCCTCTTTTGTGTTCTTTTGTGTAAATGATGACAGATGTTCCATTTTTGGGTGAACTATGCCTTTAAGTGTGATGATGTAACCTATTTTAGCTATTTTCGAAATCATTTTAACTCTTTCCCCGCCATTGACTGAATTTCCCTCATATATGTAACAGCACTTCCTCGCTATAGACTAAATTTTCTTGCTTTCTGTGTTTGCACTCTTATACGGTAGAAGGCACTATTACACATCTTCTGAAAGAGTACTGAATCTCTGTATCAAAACACAGTGAAGAAGAAGCAGAAACAAGAGATCATGAAAGTAAGCAGATGCATATAATAAATAAACAGCATATAAATTAAAACTGCCTAATGTTACCGAAAGAAACGTCAATCCAGGAAACTTTGGTGGTGTTGATGGAAGCGATCTACTCCATTTATGCTTTGTTCATCATTTTGATCATTTTCTCAGCTTTTTGTTCAAAACGTTGCTTTTTTATGAAACTAAAACACTTAATACATTTAAGTATTGATAAAACAAGAATGAATGAAGCTAGAATAAAAGCTAGAAAAATGAAGATACAACAAAATCTGGGTCATGAAAAGTTAGTGGAAATGTTTATAAATTCTGGCAGTGGCTGGCAACATTTTACCAAAAAAAAAAAAAAAAAAAAAAAAACCTGGCGTGGAAAGAGTTAACAAAGTCAATTTTGTCATCAACAGGGTGAGTTCTCAAGCATAACAAGATCAGAAACTAGTATCTAATTTCTAAACGACTCACAGGAATAAACCAAATAGCACTGGTGTAATGGGACGACTGTTGACTAGGAATGCAATAATCCATGGAAATATTCTGAGGCTGAGGTAATGACATCCCATGGCAGGACAGAGACTGCAGCCAGCTCTTAAGCTTTAGCTAATGAGGAGCGTTACACCCTTGGACCGGACGAAGGCCGCTTGCCTCATCGCAGGGATGAACTTTTCCAACATGAGCTGGAACGAAGGCAGGCGCGGGAGACTGGGTCACAGAAAACACCTGAGGACCAGAAAACTGCTCAGCTGTGACTGAACGGTGAGGAAACTCACTTGAGGGAGTCAAGAGGTCAGGGGTCAAGATGTCACATGAGTTATTTCAACACACAAGGGCAAAAGGTCACAACAAAACACTCAAGACAGCAAAACATTCTTGCTGCATGAAAGTGCTCGAAAATGAGCAGCAATGGTCTCTAAGAATCTCGGAAGAATGAATGAAAAATGAAAGACAATTAAGACTCAAAGCAACAACTGATCAACCAGAAGTAAAGGAACTGGTCAATGTTTTTTCTGGCTTTAAAACAAGTACAAGGTAGAAAATATTACAGCTGTAAATATCAGAATATTTTCTCTATATTGTCTTGTTGTTGTGGGAATTTGTGGGTTGCATTTCAGACATAATTTTAAAATGAATTTCTTCATATTCATTTAATAATTTTGGTGATTTATGAATGTATCCTCGATAATATTTGAAATACACCCATAGGAAATGCATTGCTTAGACATTGATTTTCACAGTTTAAGACTAATTAGAGATCTCAATTAAAAAAAAGTCTCGACACTGTTAAAAAAAAAAAAAAAAATTTTGGCAGAAAACCTAAAAATGCACTTATGTTCTTATTAAATGGCTTTACGCAATTAATTATTTTGTTTAATTTTACTAAATTAATGCCCACAAGTCATTTAAAGGGTCAGATAAAGTAGATTTATCTCCTTGAATTTTTTCTCAGATTTTTTTCAGCTACTAAAGCAAAACAAAAATAGACACAAACGGCTAAATTATTGATATACAGTAACAGTGCAGAGCTAGAAAATAATTTCATCTGGGCAAATGTTGAAATTCTGTGAAATTACCGCTCTCTTTTCATCAGGAGAAACATCTGAGAAGCAACTCGGCTAACAACAATATGGTAAGGTATGAAAACGTTATTCTTGACTGTTCAGTTTCAAAATGTCACATTTTTAAAATGTTCTAAATCCGTTTACGCGTTAACGTTAAGGAAACATTCCATTTATTTTGCAAACATTATAGGAATGCTACTTTTGAATTTTCTTTGAACATTCTAAAAAAAAGCAGTTACATTTAATAGTTACACAAATGTCCAACTAAAACAATTCCAATGTATAAATAACATTTTTGTGCTAACATTTGAAAACATTATTATTAAAGAACTTTTGAACGAACATTCTATTAACATTCGTTCTTTTAGAAACCTTGCCAGAACGTTCTGAGAGGTCTTTATTTGTTGTCCATTTAATCTCATTGCTATCTAGCAGAAACAACTGAGACCTCATTTGTGTTTTTTTGTTCTTATGCGTATGATGTGTTTTCAAATATGATATTTATCAATGATGTATTTCTCCATTTGCAGTCGTTGTACTGCCAAACAGAACAAAAACTTCAGCATGAAAACATCTCTTTATGAAACCCAAAACCCACAACAATAAGAACGTACAAAACGCAAACTCTCCTCTGAAGTGCGGGATCTTCGGGCACATCTGGCTGCATTAACACATCTGTCATCGCACACTCAAACATTACGAGTCTGGGCGTGTACGTTTCCTTAAATCACAGTTCTTTTCATCTGCGATAGCGTCGCCATTTTTTGCCACACACTCTTAGAGAAGTCGGGAAAAAAAACTATCGAATCAAAAATAAAAACATAAATCGAGAGGTTATTGCGAGGCTAGCGTGTGTCATTCGTGACGAATGTCTCTGGTAAATGATCTCAGACTAACATGTTAACAATATAATATAAGCAAATGTATCGCCTAAATTCGCCTGATCAACAGCTCCTGGATGGCATCCCACAGATGCTAACACTTAAAACTCATTTCAGCAGTGGATTTGCTTCTCTCACGCTTGCGCAATGAGCATCACATAAAACAGAAATCAAAAAGCCTTTTATATGAGTCCAACTTTCATTTTTGGTAGTGCGAGAGCTTATGAAGTCACAGACAAAGGTACCGAATTAGCCTGAACATCAAGCCAAGGCCTAAACCCCTGTGATGCACCTCAGTCCCAATCCATCACACCAGATCCCGGAAGATCTTTCATCTCCTTCTTTTATTTTGGACCCACTGTTGTTCTCCCTTCGGGCCTCGGCATGTTCATTACGTCTGTTTGACAAAGCATTCGCATGGCCTACCTTTCAAACGGCCTCACATCTGCTAAAAGTAGCAAGAATATGATATATGAAAACAATCCTGCTCCGTGAGCCAGTCACAAGCATCTGGGAATACTTTATTTACTGATTCATTTGAACAGCATATAAGACACGCCAGTTCTGTCTCAACCGCTCATCTGATGTCTAATAAATCCCGAATTAAACGAAAATCCCCTCAAACAACCTGAGAAACATAAGAACAGAGATGTTTCAGCGCATCACAGCTGTATACACTGTAAAACTGATGTTTTTGAAGATGTAAATAACGATTACTGGAGTAAGTTTGACAAGAAAATATTTCAATCTTTCTAGCTAAAAAGTTGATGTTTAATTCAATGTGCCATTTGCAGATTCTTCTGTAAAATGTACTAGCAATTTCTGAGTGAAAATTATTTTAACACCATTTTTTTCAGTGTAGAAAGAATCATTCAGATTCATATATATATATATATATATATATATATATATAAAAATATATAATTTGAATATAATATATATTATATACTACTATAATAATACTAATAATTATAAAACAATGAATAAAATACAACTTATATTATATTATATTATGGACAGATGATGTATTGTTCTATCAAAATCCCATGTTTAATTTAATGTGACACTTGCCAATTCTCTGTAATTACTTGTGAAATTTCCTAGCAATTTCTGAGCAAAAATGTTTCTTTTTTTCAGCGTAGAAAGAAAAACTCAGCAAAAAGCAATGATTCTGTCATCAACTACAGTGTGTGCAGAATTATTAGGCAAGTTGATATTCTGGTCATTTTTTTTTTTTCCAAGAACATTTTACCAATTCCAAACCACATCAATCTTAATAACTACTATTGATTTTGTATTTAATCATTTATGAGTGATATATAATTGTCCATGAAGGCTGAAAGTCAAAAACTCCTTATTTCAGGTGTGCAGAATTATTAGGCAGGTTTTCTTTTACAGATAAAATGAGCCAAAAAAGAGATTGAACTCAAGAATAAAAGTAAAAAAAATATTAAATGCCCATGAGAAGGATGCAATACTAATGCAATAATAGAATTAGCAAAGTTAAGGCATGACCATCGGGGAGCGAAATGTTCATTGGGTCAGCACGGTGGAGGAGAAAAGACACGTTAACTGCAAAAGAATTAAGAATTAATGTAAAAGAATTAGGTGAGAAACCATCAGGAGCCATTTAGTCTCCAGCACCATCATTTTCCAGAACTGCAACCTTCCTGGAGTCTCCACAAGTGCAATGTGTCAGGTTCTCAGAGACTTTGCTTGAGCAAAAACTTCTTTAAAATGGCCCTCACTAAATAAGAATAACATGCTGAAGTGTTGTGAAATACGTGAAGACTGATTTTGTATAGGCTTTATGGACAGATAAGTTGAGAGTGACTCTTGAAGGACCCGCATCACATCCTCTTGTACCAAGAGGAGCTCATTTTAGTTCATCTCCTATCCTGAAAAGTCTGTCTTGCAGGATTGATTAAAAATGAGCTCCTAAAAGTTACTGCAAGATTCTGGAAGATAAATTCTTCAAACAGTGGGATGTGATGCTGGTTCTTCAAGAGTCACTCACAACTTATCTGTATTCGCTTTCCTTCTTCAGTTGAATTTTACAATGTAAAAGACACAGGCTAGTAAATAGAAAAACTAAATGGATTTAGCAGTAGAAAAAGACATGAGGGTGAGTAAATGATGGCAGAATCTTCACTTTTTGGATGAATTAGTACTTATTTGACAACATTATTTTAATGACACTGTGTTGTTGTTAATGATCTCCCATTTTCTCAGCATGCAAGTCAAATCTGGAGTGGTTTTACTTGTTGGTTTTACTCCATGTGCTGAATCATAAGCTGTCCATTTGGTTGTGTGTCATGCTGAACCTTGATTCCTGGAAACCCCTATAGAGCTCTGTCTAGACAAGTCCTTCGCTTCAGCTGGAAAAATAGTGTTTTGTCCAAATAATTCACCTGATGCCAAATGAACAATGCATCGTGTCCGGAAGCACTCGAGTGTCCTTCGCTCTAGCCCTCAAAAAAACATTTCATTTGCACTCAAGGAGTCTGTGGTTGTGTCTAAATTACCAGTCTTCCTACAAATGCAAACGCACATGAATCACAGCATCTATATTCATGAAAACTCTGCACTGGAACTAATGACTTCAAACCTTCAGTCTCATTATTCTTCTGAGGCAGCAAATGCATGCATAAAAGAGCGGTTTCTAAATAAATTAACTACTAAAACACCCAGGTGACCTCTTTCTTTACTCTTTTGCTTCTTCATTTACTAAATAACGGAAATAACAATAAATATCAATAAAAACATAGAAAGATAAATTAATACATAGAAATAAATAGATTTTATTTTTATTATTTATTTTCTATAGCCTGGGCCGATGGGGCTTCATTTCTCAGTATGCAAAAGTGTTTCGATGTATTAATCTATTTATTATGTTTTATTATATAAAATATCATTAGAATATATACAAATATAATAATACAAATAATTGTATGACTGTGAAAATAATATAATATATAATTATACGCATAAACAAAATATAAAACTAATTATATTACATTATATTTTGATATATATATATATAATTACATTATTGTATTATATATCACTATGATATACAAATACATCAATACTAGTAACTCAATAATTGTATGATTGTAAAATAAAAATAAACAAACATACACACGTGTGTGCATGCATATATCTCTCTTTCTATGATTTATCTATAATTAAATCATTAAATATTTAATTATTATATTGAATATACCATATATATAATTAATCTTAATTTATCTCAAATAAAATATTTCTATTATTTTATTATTATTATACACTGCTAAATAAATATAGAATTATTTGTATAAAATAATAATACTAATAATACCTCTCAGAGCTTCCATTAAAAATACACACAAACATACATTATTTGTGCTTTACTCCAATGCAAAATCATCCTTAAATACCAACAGTACATCATCGCTCCACCTCTACATGTGTTCTCAGATCTATTTAACTTCCTCCGGTCTCAGTGATTCCTCACAAACACTCTTGCTGTCTTTCCCAGCTACACACATGCAGCACTTCCTGCAGCTCGAGTGTCAGTACGTTCAGCTTTCATCGGCGTCCCTGTAGGGAACTCTCACACCCGTCCGTCTGAAGCCAAACCCCAGACTCGTGCTCAGCACCACACGATTCAACATCTGCTTTCTGTATGAGCACTAGGGAAAGACTCTCACAAGCCCCTGCTCCTCTTTTATTGTGCTTTAAAGAGTGCGAGTGGAGGAAAGCTGCTTGAGAGCAACCCGCCGCCTCAAACCAAACCCCCTGAAATCAGCGAACAAAAGGAAAAGCACTAAAGCCGGGTTCGGTTTCCTCAGCAGATCTTCAGGACTCAGGGGTGAACGCCGGTCAAATGGGGCGGAAGCAAGAGGTTTTGTTTGCTTGGTGTTTTTTGTAATCTGTAACCCCTCCAGACCGGCCAAAACAGACAGTCTCTTTCAAACGCTTATTCAGCACAGGCTGTCAGACCGAGGGCCGCTGCGCCGAGGTCAAAGGTCAAGAGACTCTGCAGAGCGACAGGATGCTCTGTCTGAGGTCAGGCTGAGTGTCAGAGAGAAGACAGGATGTGAGACGAGCGAGTGAGGGAAAAACACACACTCATGCTCAAACATCTCCACAAATCCATACAAAGACACAAGCCAATGAAAGCTTTAGATGAAAATGTGTTTAGTGTGACAGACGGAACATGAAACATTTATGCAGACATTTACATTCATGCATTTAGCAAATGCTTTTATCCAAAGCGACTTAAAAAGAGGAACAAAAGCAATTCGTCAAAGTGCCGACAATATTCTTTACATACAATGCCAGGTACATTAGACAACGAGATTAAAAACATACAAGTCTTTGCTAAAAATTTAAAGTACCCCAATTATGGGTAATGAAATTTTCATATTTTGGTTTTGGGAGTCCCCAACAACAGGTTGACATGCACGCAAGGTCAAAAAACACTTTCATTGTTCTTATAATATGCATTTATTTTTCAGAGTGTCTATTTACACTAAGTGCTAATAGCCCGCCTTGTTGGCAAAGGCTATTAACACTAACTCCGCCCACCAATGTGTGATTGGGATAGTCAACACTAAAAAAAGATGCTCATTCAATATAAGTTTTAGTGGCATAGATGGCAAGGCGCGCGTTTTTTGACGCGATCGACCCGAGTTCAAACCTGCCTTTTGCCGAACTTTTTTTCTCCCTTTTCAAATCTCGTATCGCATCAGAAAGGCATTTATTTTCAATAAAAATGAAAGAAATGATCAAAAAGTTGAAAAAGTATCGGGTAAGGTTAGGGTAGGTGTAGGGAGGGCTTTATTGTCCAAATAAGGTGGCATCCATTTAATAGCCTAATTTGAATTAAAACTATACACTCAATACGTTATTATTGCGTACTGTTTTATAATGTACTACAATACTGAGGTGCAGATAATTGCCACTATTTGCAGTAAGTCCAGTTTCATGTCTGGTAAGAGCTATTTATGGCCAGTGGTTTTTCTGAATCCCCTCACTCACACCAAACCTGAACAGATCACCAGGCTTTGAACAGAGCTAATATTTCTCTCTATTACACTGACGACTCATTATACAGAACAATGCAAATGGCTCCATTTCAACTCCCAAAATCCATCTTTTGATTCGTCTGGTTCATACGTCCACCTTATAAGGACAAAGAACTCGAGCTGGTCAGTAAAAGCATGAAGTCACTGTACAGAACATAAAATATGGAGAAATGTTAATGAAAACTGTATAACGGCCGGCTGACATGAGTAATGCCTGAATGCCATTCTGTGCAAGTAATTTAATGCTTTTAAAATGAAATCTATTCTATTATCAAAAGAACAATTCTGCACATCTGTAATTCTGGCAGCACATTTAGTACTAAATAAAAGAAGAAAATGCATCTGAAAAGACACACACCACATCAATTAACCCAGTTTTGAACAACTACAGCTGTTCCTTTTAAATCAAATATGAAAGTAGATAATGCACGACATCAAGTCTAGGCCTACAGGTTAAACACCTATAAAAATAATGAAAATTCATTTTATATAATAATAATAATAATAATAATAATATCTTTTTGCATATATTGCTCCAATAATTATATTATTGCATATAATAATTCCAATACATACATACATACACACATATATATTATATATAATATGTAGTATGTGTTTTAGGCAATAGCCTAAAAATTGTGTGTGTGTAATTAAATATGAATTTATGTAATAATAATAATTATGCAAATAACAAGTTCATATTTGATCATATTTATGTATTAATAATAACAATTAATCAGTCTTTTTTTCACATTTTTGAACAGCTAAAAGTTTTCCCTTACATTACTTCATTACAGTCAAGTGATTATGGTAATACAGTCCTTTGTACCCGTACCACTGTTACCAAATGATGCAGCTCCATGACTCCAGTTCTTCATTAGCGCACATGAGCCTGGAAAAACAAGACCTTCAAGTGCTGAGCCTCATAACAGCGTTTCAGACGGCCTTATCAAGAGCTCCAGTTATCTGCCGGCTTACAGCGGTCATTAACGCAGGGAACCGGCTCCTTGACATTACAAATTAATTAGAGGGGAAACCCAGAAAACATCACATAAACCCTCAAGATGCAGATCGAGGAGGAGGAGGAGGAGGTGTGTTTGTCGCAGTCTTCGGTCTCTTTAAGCATCATTTTCTTGTCTTTTGTATGGATGTCTTACAAACACACTCTCTCGCTCATCTCTCATTCTCTTTCATGACTCGAGCCTCATTGTGCTGCTGCTCTCTCGTCTTTCCAGCTCTGCGCTCATTTCTTCAGAGATTTCTCACCCTTATTCTTCGAGTGCCTAATGCTTTCATCTGTGCATGATTTGGTCAGAAAATCAGATTGCAGTTTCAATTGTGACATGATCAACATTCAGCGTCGCATGAAGCTGCTGCTCAGATATCAAGGCTGAAGTCCCATCGAAACGTCAAAACAATGAGCAAAAACGGCATGTTCACACTTGCAGTTTTTTAGTTGACTCGGAACTGAATTTAGTGCAAAATAAATCAGTTCTCTTTGCGTTCATATTGCATTAACTTAAAAGTTGACTCGGGTATCTTTTGTGATACGCTCTCTGTTGACTTGTTTGACACAGATATTTTTTTGGATCCAAGTCAACACGAGTCAGGGCCTCTTCTCTTCTCCTCTCTGTTCATCACATTACAGCTCCAGTTATGCTGAAACTCTTTTCCAGATGAGTCTGTGTGTCTCTGTGGATGCGCTGCTATAAGCATCTTTCAGTCTGTGCAGCTGAACGTGTTTGTGAGATTATAATAGAAATGCCATTGCTGGATTAAAGTCAGTTAACAGTCAGTATTTACTCATTAGTGCCTAAGTGTAAACATTTTTTTTTTCTTTTACAGAACCTTCACACAAGTTTGAGAAATGGTTAATGATTAAGTAACTAGTGAATCTTCCCTTCTAATGTTCCTCTGAATCGGCCTCTGTGTTCCATCTAAACACTATGCAGGAGTCCGTATTCATCATCTGCTCGGGTTTATCGCTTCATGATAATGTGAGAAGGTGTTGTGGAGCTCTTGTTCTGCTGTCTGACACATGGAGAGGGCATGTCTCTGATAATAACACGTCTCCAGCTCTCATGAGAGGCTTTCCACTGAGGTTGTCTCCTTTTCCACCCCTGTGTCTCTATCTCACACACCCCTCGCATTACCATGGGAACAGTCCAAAAATCACTTCCGCAGGCTTGTCTCACTTAAATTAAATATTACAAGTTCAATTAAGATTGCAACTTGAGTATGCAGAAAAATAATGCACTAAATAACCTTTACACTAACATACTGAATACACCGATGCGCCCTAGTCAGTGGAACACCATAAACGCACCCTACAATTCAATTCTCCCTACAATCTCAGAAACTACAGGAGTGATGCCACCCCACTGTTCACAAAATTATACTTTTGTATTTGACTAGGAAGATGAACAATGTACTTTGTTCTGTTCTTTGAAGAGGAAAAGATCCAATTTTAAGTCCATTTTCAGTTCAGGTTATTCACAGAAATTACATTTACTTATACAACTTAATTAGGGGCTTTGAATAAAATCAAGAAGATTAAATTCAATTCGTGTTCTTATCTAGATGAACTGAGTTTGAGGAGCTCGTACAGAGATTTTTGACAGTTTAATTCAGCTTTTTATGTCTTATTACTGTCTTCCATTAAAAAGGCATAGTTCACCCAAACATGAAAATTCTGTCATCATTTACTCATCCTCGAGTTGTTCCAAACCTGAATGAGTTTCTTTCTTCTGTTGAACACAAAAGAAGATATTTTGAAGAGTTGCTAGCAACTGACTTCGGGGGAAAATAATATGAAAATCAATAAACAATGTTGGTAAGAAAACAGTTGCGGTAGCCACTGACATCCATAGTAGGGAAAATATATATATACACTACGGAAGTCAGTGGAAGAACGTTGGCAAGCAAACAGTTGCGGTAGCCATTGACTTCAATATAGGGGCAAAAAAAATTGGAAAAAAATACAATGTAAGTCATTGGAAGAATGTTGTTAAGAAAACAGTTGCGGCAGCCATTGACTTCCATAGTAGGGAAAAATACTATGAAAGAGTATTGGTAAGCAAACAGTTGTGGTATTGTCTTCCATAGTAGTTTTTCCCTTCTATGGAAGTCAGTGGTTACCAGCAACACTTTAAAATATCTTCTATGTTCAGCAGAACAAAACTCATACAGGTTTGGAACAAGTTGAGGGTGACTAAATAACAGAATATTCATTTTTTGGTGAACTATGCCTATAATAAACATGCGCATGACCCTTAAAATATCATTTTCTATTAAGACTGTTTCTAACTCAGTACAGGACTCATGCTGTACTCGTGTTTCCTACAGAAAACATGCATAACCCATTTCATTTAAAGTCTACTGCTTTGTCTCGGCCATAGTCTTACAGTGACTAAAGCCCGAAAGATACGAAAGACTGGCATCGTGAAGCAATCGCGACGATTTCTGATTGGCCACGATTGTTTCACGATGCCAACCTTTCTTCTGGGACAGCCGAAAATCGTGCAGTGTGATTAGGGCTTAAACTGCGATCAAGCATTCATAGACTAAAAGAGTAGGAAAATAAGAAACATAAATCGGCGGTCATCATATGTGCTTCATTGCTGCTTAAGAAAAAACTGAAGTCTTTGACCCTGTAAATCAGTGTGCTGAGCACCTCCCACAACGTTTTGGACTTCTTGTGCTGAAATCAGAGATTGAAAAACAAATCTGAGCTTTCAATTTTGATAATTTCATTTGACGAATGTTTTTTCTGCTCCGCACTGCTTAATCCAGTTTCAACAACTGGAATTCATCAGCTTCACTGGAGCAGGAGACTCACACAAGATCTCTCTCTCTCTCTCTCTCTCTCTCTTCCTTATACAGTATAACAAATTTCCACAGAACACTCTCTGACCACTGCAACCTCAGCCAAAAGTCACAATAACACTGAAGTTTTGTGGAAAACAGGCTTTATGGCAATACTGGTTTGATGTCTATAAAACATACTTGTAATACTGTTCAAAAGGTTTTTAAAGAAATGAATGCTTATTCAGCAAGAATGTGCTGTAACTGATCAAAAGTGACAAAGACATTTATAATGTTACAAAAGATTTCTATTTCAAATAAATGTTGTCCTTTCGAACTTTCAATTCATCAAATAATACTGAAAAATAAAATGTTTCACGGTTTCCACAAAAATATGAAGCAGCACTACCGTTTCAACATTGATAATAATATAATAATAATAATAATAATAATAATGTTTCTTGAGCAGCAAATCAGCATATTAGAATGATTTCTGATCATGTGACACTGAGTAATGATGCTAAAAATTCAGCTTTGATCACAGGAATAAATTACATTTGACATTCACATAGAAAACACATAGAAAACAGTTATTTTAGACTGTAAAAATATTTCACAATATTACTGGGGGGGTTTTCCCTGTATTTCTGATCCAGTAAATGCTGAAATCATTTACATGACATATTGATACAATGTCTGAAAAAGTAGATCTGATTACATCAAATGACTAAAAATTGGACTCACAAGATTTTGCACAATGTACACTTTGAAGTCACGCTGACCAAGATCAGAACTGAAAACACAATTTATTGTCCCGTCTCATAAGAAAACAAGATCTGGACCACATTTAACAGCACTGTGCATGCAGCCTATAACTTCTAGTTAGTCTATAAGTCTATAACTTCAAGGTCACTTACACTGTATAATTTCACCCCCCTGCAACTTTAAATGCCGCAGTCTCTGAATGTTTCTTTTTTCCTCTTCACGCTCTGGTTCACATACACACACGCTCTGTGTTACCAGAGAAGAGTTTTCAATCAATTTCACCACGAAGATCAGTGTCAACCTGAATAAATTCAGAGGTGAGTTCTCAGACCTCAGTTACGCCATTACCGCTCACCTACCCTTCAAACCTACACTCCCTCTGTCTCGCTCTCTGGATGATATGCAGCACGTCAAATGAAGAGCATGGGAATCGGTAGATTCGGTAATTAGACTCTTGTGGCGTTTTGTCGCCCCCGGCATGAAGCTGTCAGAGCGAATGTTCATTTGCATTCAAAAACAGAGCCGGCAAGGGTTCGTTTGACACGAGCTTCATTATGCTGACCTGATTGAACGCTCCACACTGGTCTTACACTTCTGAAAAACAGACTTAGAGTATTAGCTCAACCTTCAAAAGCAAAAAACATGGATTCTTACAAGGCAGATGGAGATATACTACAATGCCTTATGTAGGAATCAAACACTTGTAACCAAAATATAGACTGAACTAATAGCTTCTCTGAGATTTTATTCTGAGCAACACAGTGATGCAAGAACTGACAAGCCTGTTGAACAGACACTAGATAAATATGTTAACAAACTGTGGCCCCATAGTATGTCATATTTAAATGGCAAACGTTTATGCATATATTACTGCAACACTCATGCATGTCCTAGGTCAAATGGTCAAAATTTTGATAAAACCCCAAAACTACCACAAAAAGAGTACAATAAAACTACAATTTAGTATTAGCCAGAACTGTAATAAATAAATAAAAATGGCAGAAAGATTCAGATTCTGTTTTAAAGTGATCCCATTTGAACTGTACAGTGATGAAACTACGATAAAATTGTGAAGGGCATTTTCTATCATACAAAAGGAACTGCTAACACAGAACCACCAGAGGTGGCGGCTTCCGCTGCAGAACCTCCCGAGGTGGTGGCGCCCGTTCCTGAATTCACTGTCTGCCCTGTCACGGCCACGGA
>JAFVLL020015159.1:0-30832 GCA_021397915.2 Tor tambroides | reverse complement strand
TTTAAAGGCGATTTTCTCAATATTTTGATTTTTTTGCACCCTCAGATTCCAGATTTTCAAATAGTTGTATCTTGGCCAAATATTGTCCGATCCTAACAAACCATACATCTATGGAAAGCTTAATTATTCAGATGATGTATAAATCTCAATTTCGAAAAATTGACACTTAAGACTGGTTTTGTCGTCCAGGGTCACACATATACATATACATATATATATACACATATATATGTATATATATGTGTGTGTGTGTGTGTGTGTATATATATTATATATTATATATATATATATATATATATACACACTCATACATACACACATACATATATGCTTTTATTCAGCAAAGATGCTTTAAATTATTCAAAAGTGACAGTACAGATATTTGTAATATTACAAAGGATTTCGATTTCACATAAATGCTGGGTTTTTTTTTTTACTTTCTATTCATCAAAAAATCCAGAATAAATGTATCACGGTTCTCACAAAACATTGATAATAATAAGCAATGTTTCCTGCGCATTAAATCAGTATATTAGAATGATTTCTGAAGGAACGTGACACTGAAGACTGAAGTAATGTCTGTTGAAAATTCAGCTTTGCTATAACTAGAACAATTACATTATAAAATATATTAACATACAGTAGAAAACAATTTTACAATATTACTGTTTTGCTGTATTTTTGATCAAATAAATGCTGTCTTCATGTGCATGAGAGGCTTTTTTCAAAACAATTAAAATTCTTAACGACCACAAACTTTTGAATGGTACTCCATTGACACTGAAACTTTTTTATTCTGTTCTGTGCACATTGAAATAAAAACAGCAGCACACTACACATGCAAAAATCCCAGAGGTATTTATAAATCAAACCACAATGCGATTTATTGACAGGAAAGAACCTAACACCTCCCATGTCTTGAAATATGATAAAAAACGGATATGACCTCATACTCCACGAGTCTCTTGTCCGCTAGGTCAGCTTTGTTTCCTGCGAGAGCAATGACGATGTTGGGACTGGCCTGCCGCTGCAGCTCTTTCACCCAAGCCTTCGCTCGCTCAAATGTTTCCTACAAACACATGACTAAAGACTAAGCAACAAATCTACTATTTTACCAAATAAAACTTTGCATCCTTTGTTTGAAGAGTGTACCATTGTAAACTTACAGGCTTGGTGATGTCAAAAACTACAATAGCTGCCTGGGCTCCACGGTAGTACATGGGGGCCAAGCTGTGGTAGCGCTCCTGTCCAGCCGTGTCCCAAATCTCAAACTTCACTGTAGTGTCATCCAGACAAACAGACTGTGCCAAGAACGCAGCTGGTGGTGGACAACAGACAAAAAGTTTCAAAGATTAATAATATAATGCGTCTTGATATTGACATATAAATGCAGCAAGGCTAAAACAAGTGCAAACAACATATTTAAGCTAATGAACGATTTACTTGGCAGTAGAATTATTTATTCTGATTACTATTATTAATGTTTTTTTAATATAATTGTAATTTATTGGAATTACTTATTCAGTGAACATCTGTCTTTTATCATACTGCTGTTGCTGCAGTTTTATTAAAGCAATAAGCCACTCAAGGCTGTGTTTTAATGTGAGTTTACCTTCTGTTCATGCCTAAAATACCCCTTAACCATGGTAAAATCACTGCAATTCAAGTGTTTTATTGCTTTAGCAAGAACTCCAGTCTGATATTAGTGTTGCAGTAAGCCCATTTGTACGGTATCTGTCTGATTCTAATTTATGGGAGCCAAAGTCTATAACAATGTTTGCAAATAATAGTGTGAAGATTATACTCGGAGATAATGAACCTGGTTTGTCAACATACTCACACATCTACTGCTATGACTAAGTACAAGATTAGTTAACACAAGGTTACAGATCGCTATAAAGGATCCACGAGTGTGTTCTCAGCACTGCTAACTGTATTGCTCACACCCAATGAGACTGAATTTACAAAGTTCTCCCTGGTATTCTTCCTGCTCTTGAAATGTTTTTTTTTTTTTTTTGAAGCGTTATCTTGATGTGTTCCAGTGGCACAATTGGTTGTGCATGGTAAAAGAATCTACCAAATTATGTACAATACCATTCAAAACCTTGGGGTCAGTAATATTTGTAATGTTTTTGAAAGAAATCTCTTATACTGTACTTACCAAGGGTGCATTTATTTGCACAAAAAAACAAACAAAAGCAAAAACAGTAGTGTTGTGAAATATTATGACTATTTTAATATATTGCAATGTAATTTATTTCTCTGAGAGCAAAGTTGAATTTTTAGCAGCCATTACTACAGTCTTTAGTGCCACACGATCTGTCAGAACTCATTCTAATATGCTGATTTGGTGCTCAAGAAACATTTATTATCATCAGTGCTGGGGATACATTTTTTAAGGATTCTTTGATGAATAGAAAGTACAAAAGAACAGCATTCATGTGTCTATGCTGAATAAAAGTATTAATTTGTTTCAAAAACAAAATCTTACTGACCCCAAACTTTAAAACGGAATGTAAATGCAATAAACCAACCAAAATCTACCTAAATATCCATACCCATCTTTATGAACTCAATTCAAATTCATCACCTATGCCTCACCTCCAATGGTGGTCTCCTGAAACTCATCAAACTGGCCCTTAACAAAGCGCAGCACCAGGCTGGACTTGCCGACAGCCATGTCTCCAAGCAACACCAATTTGAACTGGCAGATCTTGGTCTGCGGTAGGCTTCCATTGGCCCTGCCGGTCCCGCGAGTGCTCATGATGTAGGAAGGGTGGCCGTCCTCCCTGACAGTGTCTCTAAAAGCAGCAACTCAAAGCAGTCGACAAGTTTCTTTTTTAGTACTGGAGACTTCTTTTAAAGTTGTGAGGACAGCTGTCAGACTGTGATGCTAAAAAATGAACAACAATAAGAGTAGAATGTAAGTGGAAGAGGAAGTAACTTACAACTAAAACATTCTGGTAAAGGAAAGTTAACTCGCTGAAAATGACTGTTTTTGTCATTACAAGTAATTCAAAACATACTGAGACATTTTTTTTTTAAAATATCTTCTTTATGTTCCACAGAAGACAGAAGTAAATGATGCCAAAATTTACATTTCTGGGTAACTATTTTGGCTATAGCAAAACTAAACTAAAACAAATCAAATAACAACAAGCAAAATTGGAGGACAGAAGTGAGAATACAGCTGACTTCAGGTTCTCCTTCCGTACACAGCCAAATTATAAATTTCAAGTCAGCAGTCAGAACCACAGATGCTCTATGTAGTGAATCAGTTCTCATCAGAAATAGGGAAGCTGATGAGTATAGCAATACAACAACATTTCTTAGGTAATACCGCATTGCTAAATATCCTCATGACCGTTTAAATCTGTGTTAAATAAAATGTCATGAATAATATTTCTGGTTCAACAGCTTAAAAATGCTTCAAGAAAACAAGGTGGCAAGTATCTAACCTCTTCAAGACTGATTTATTGGGCATAGCATGAAAAAAATCAACTCTTATCTCAGCATCTCGTACATTCCAAATCCACCATTTACTGTTGCAAATTCCTCCTGTAATGGATGTCGACATAAACAATGATCAATAACCTAGATGTTTTGCGGGTGGAAAACCACCAGGTTTGTGAAACTGTCACCTCTTTGTGGTTTGTCAGTCTTGTGCTGTTCTGCTCTCCGAGTCTGCATCAGTTTGCAAATATTTATAGTTTAACGTTTTAAGTACATATAGGTCGAAGTCGGCTGGCCATCTCATACAGCAATATAAAGGCATTAAAGAAAGTGTTAATAAAATATCAACGTGCACTTTATATGTAACAACTTTGCTGACCTGATTGTATATATACAGTTATATTGCCAACGTTGTTGTAATGAATTGCATTTACACATATTACTTGACATTTACATTGTAAAATTAAGAGTTACCATGATTTGCACTCACATTTTTTTCACATAGTGATATTATAGGCTGGCCACTGCATGATGCAGCATTTGTCCATTTGAATGCTGTGTTTCATCTAGAATATATTCATAACCTGTCTATTAGACCAGTTTTACATAACATCTTTAATCCAGAATTCTTACCAGTTTGTCATCTGTATACTGCATGCAATTTAATGCATAAGTCCAACAAACAGGTGTAAGTCTAATAATCAGGTGTATGTCTATTGATCTGATTAACCGATATAATAATCATGTGAAAGTCTATTGGTCTGAATAAAAACTCTAATAGTCAGGTATGTCTTTTGGTCTGATTAATAACTCTAATAATCAAGATAACCTCCACTGATGTGATTTATCACTCTTATACTCAAGTGTATGTCCATCGATCTGATTAACAACTTAAAAAAATCAGGCGTATGTTTATTGATTTGATTAATCACGCTAATAATCAGGCGAAAATCTATTGATTTGACATAACTCCAATAATCAGGTATGTCTATTGATCTGAATAATAATTCCAATAATCAGGTGTATGTCTACTGATCTGAATAATAAATCTAGTAATCAGGTGCATGTCTTTTGGTCCTGATGAATAAATCTGACAATCAGGAGTAGGCTACGTCGACTCATCTGATAAATAACTCTAATAATCAAGTATATGTCTACTGGTCTAATACATAACTGTAATAATCCGGTGTGTGTGTGTACGTGATCTAATCCATAACTCTGACAGTCAGGTGAGTGTATCTGATATGATGCATTAGAGGCGCAGACTCTGACCATTAACGTGACTCGTCTCGATCCAGGCGAAGCGGGCCGAGCGGTGCCATGAACACCAATTTCTAAAATAATCACACCTCTTTTACTTACATAGAGTCATATAAAACTACCAGCATTAGCGATATTTACCTGTTGTTGCCAGTCGCGGCTGTTTTGGCGGTGGCTGTTCGGTTGTTGATCTATCAGCTGGTTATCGGTCTGCGAGCACTTCCTGCACATTCGCGCATGCGCAGTGAGCCAAACAAGTCAAAGCATTTGGAGAGAAATATTTTTTTAAATTACTAATTTGTGTATAAACAGTAATATATGGGCAGTCTTAATATAAGGTTGATAGTGTTTCTATTTTGGAAGGACTAATCTTAAAATTTCACACACTACTGTCTTATATAGCTCTTTATAGTCTGTCTGTATAGGTCTATATAGGTATTTTAAAGAGTATTAAAATATTAAAAAGATAGATTTAAAACTAGGTTACATTTACTAAAACACAAATAAGACAATTAAATAGCTTAAATATTAGACTAAATTGACTAACTTTTATTTTGAAATCGTGAAAAGCCCTTCTAACAGAAGTTTGTCTTTGTTCAGAACGAATAATTCAAGATTAATAAATAACATCAAATATTATTTGATCATCGTGATTGTCATTCCGGCTAGCAAAAAGGCTGTTTTTTGTATGTATTTTATCAAGTCATTAATCAATCCAGTATATCACCATCATAGGACTTTTGTATTGAAATAAGGTCGGACTGCACTTGTGTTACGTCACGTTGTGACGCAGACATGGCAGTTGTGCTGTTTTATCGTTGTTTGTTTTCTTAGATAATATAATATAATAGATAATAATATTTCTTTAAAAATCTTACATGTTTGTTAGGCTTGAACTAGTTTATTATTTTAAGGTGGCGGTTTGGTGGTTGTGTGGGACTCTAATTATGGTGGAGTGAATGAAAGGATGAAAATAATGAAGTTTTGAGCAGCACAGCAGCGCGCGTTCGCGAGGCTACTCCGTTTGGTATCGGGTTGCGCGCGCGTCTGTGTGGACAGCATCGGAAAGCATTTCAGTTTAAATATATATGTAATATAAGTTTATATATTAACCCATTAAGCAATGGTAACCACCTTTTGAAGCCCTAAAACGTTCAGTGATCAGGTAAGTTGCGGGAGGCGAGTCCGTTATCACTGTGTCGGTGTAGTTTGGGGAAAGATGCTGCTAAACTTGTCATAAAGTTGGCCGACTGATCCACATTTTGCTTACATCGAAAGTTTGACATAATTGTTATTATTAATATAAATATTTTGCAAAACAGAGATTCTCCACGTCTTGTTTTCTGTGTTTGGATACTTGAATTGGCGTAAGGGAAGCCATTTCTTTTCCTTTGTATACAATACATACAAAAACATTCTGGACTGATGTGGAACATTTAATTAAGAAGAAAATTAACATTGTTTTACAGCTGAGTTGGATTTGACAATGATAAACTTCAACGACTGTTGAATTAATAAAGATAAGACATATGTATTAATTATACTGTTGTTAATGGTAATGTTTTCCATTCATAAAAAGAAATATTATGACTTCAAACCAAATTAAACAAGTATGTGTGTGTGTATATATATATATATATATATATATATACTGGAATGATGTGGTTGTCATGGAAATATTGCAAGTTCATTTTAACAAGGCCATCAAGTGGTTCCTTAGGAAATTGCTTGACTTTTACCTCATACATCTAGCTCAGACTGGTTAGATATGATACAATTCTTACATTGACTTTCCAGTTGTATTGTAAACTCTATCCAGTTTTTCTGTTGTTACCATTTCTTACCATTCATATTATTATTATTATTATTATTATTTTTATTATTATTGTCTATAACATATTATGCAATTTGCCAGTGCATTTTCACTTATGGACGTACACAACCATGTTATTGGTGAACTGATACTTTCTCCCTGACTCTGCTCACTTGTTTGAACAAATCTTTTTTCTTCAATAGAAATGGACAAATACACAGCGTGTGTATGGCCACGTCTGGAGCCCTTCCTGATCGGGGTGCTTCCTGCCACACCCCCAAGCAAATTCAGCATGCATTATCTGCGCAAGATGGCTTGTTACGTCCGGACCCGGGACGGCTGCTTCCCCAGGCTTGGCTGGCACATGTGGCGACACATTGCTTGTGGCAAACTGCAGCTGGCAGAGGAGCTTGCCTGGCTGTATTTTGAAACTTTTGATCTGTTGATGCCTCGTTCTGCAGAGCAGAGATTAGAGTGGGCAGAAGCTCTGTCGCAATGCCACACTCCTAAGGAACTCGACAGGCAGTGTTGCAAGGTAAGAGAAAAATGGTGTAGTGCTGTTAGACAGTATGATTACCGTTCTGCTGTACTAATTGTTTTCTCTATCTCTTCTTTTAGCTGTCAGTGGACACTCTGCAGTTTATACTCTTCCTGTATCTACAGCAACTGAACCGAATCTCTCTCCGCACGTCACTGATTGGGGAAGAGTGGCCAAGTCCCAGATCACGATCTCCCTCTTCCTCCTCTGAGAGAGACACCAAAATAAGCTCCCAAAATAAGGTGTGTGGGTGAATTTTATGACAACATCAGTCATATTGAGTCATATTTTCATAATTTTATATAGTTTGGGGTCAGTTAGAATTTTTTTTTTTTATATATAAATTAATACTTGTATTCAGCAAGGATGAATTAAATTGATCAAAAGTAACAGTAAAGACTTTCATTTTGTTATAAAATCTCTATATTTCAAATAAATGCTATTTCCTTTAAAGCCTAGTTGAGCATAAAAAACAAAAACCTTAAAAATCTTTTGAACAATTTTGTATGTGTTTGTACAAATAGTTAATTATATATAACAGAAATATATTTGTTTGTTTTTATTTTATTTAATTCATGAATTTGCAATTTGGTATCCTGAAAATAATGTAAAATAATTTAATTATTAATCCGATATTAAAAATTAAAAAAAAGGTTTAATTTTCCTTATGCTAAATGTAAACTCTTTTTTTTTTTTTTTTTTTTTTTTTTTAAATATATAATTTGGGGTGAAATCCTCAGACATCATCATATTTTATGTCCTCTGAATGTACTTTAACTTGTTACTCAGACAGTCAGGTATACATTACATTATGCCTGAATACTGTAGGAAGAAAGGATCAGGTTTTTTTTGGTGTATAACGTTTACAGTGTAGAACACTTTTGCATAGTAGTTTGTTTATTCCTTCTGTTTTACCAGAACTGGGACGACCAGGCTCATCTTACTTTCATCCAGACACACCTGGCTGAGCTTTTGGAGTTACTAGTGGAGCCAGGCCAGCTGAGCAGTTCAGGACAGGTTCTGCGCGACAGCCAGCTCACTTCAGAGGCCCTGGAAAGCCTCAGTTTGTTGCTGGAAGGATCTGTGAGCCATAGCCGTACCGTGCACCCAATCCACAAGCTCCTCAGCCGCTCGCCACTGCAGTCCCAGGCAGGATTCTCCAAACTCAGCCACTCCTACTCTCTGCAGCAGTTCCAAGGGTTTCTGCATCAGGCCCTTTGCCTCAATCCCTTCGGCATCTCCACCTGCTCAGAGTCGGGAAAGAGACTGGCATGGGCACTGCAAGGTAAGCTGGAAGTTCTTGTCAAAGGAATAAAGTCCTAGGTGATTTTTTTTTTTTTTTTTCCCCAGGGATTTTTAAAGTTTCACAAATCAAACGTTGTTTAGGAGTATTTGAGGTTAGTTTCATTTAAATTGTGTGTGTGAGTGCTGAGTGGAAACATACATTTTCATATACAAAGATGTCATTTACATAGGAACAGTACCAAAACCATCATCTTTAATAAAATGGTTTGAATTTGTCTAGCTTAAAATGATTGAGGTTAACCAGATTATAATATCACTAACACTTCATATTTTGTTTCGTAGTAGAGGGCACCCTAAAGAAAGCCAAAATATTCAGAAATACCCACATGGCTCCTCTAGGAAGTCGACTGTTGCTCATGTCGCAGGTCTGCAAACAGACGTTGGCCAAAGACTCTGAAAAGCTGAATAATGCCAACATCAAACTCCACCGTTGCAGTGAGGCTTTCATCTACCTTCTCTCTCCTCTGAGGTGAGGAATCAATGTATTAAAGTAAAATAAATGCACTTTTATTGGGTATCAAATACACTTTTTTTTCTCTGTCTGATTGTCTATATTATATTATATGTTTATATATTTTATTTTTTATAATAATAATAATTATTATTATTATTATTATTATTATTATTATTTAGTTCAGTGTTAATATGTAGTTCACATTTGTGTGTGCATTGTATTTAATTTTTAGCACTGCTTGTTGGAGTTCGTATCTTTCCATGCACACATTATTAGCTGCAATGTGCAGAAGGTCTGTAGAGATAAAAGGTGTTATTAATGTTAGAGTGGATTTTTTTTATTTATTTTTATTTTAAATGAATAGCCTATATTTTTTGCAAAGTTGAATTCTACTCAAAGGCTAGCGTTATTAGTTTGGATATGAAATTGAAAGGTAACTTCTTAAATAGTACATGGGTGATACATTTGTCATTATTGTCATTTTAAGACCATTTGCGGTATCCCACAACTGCTTTTAAATATGTTTCTTAATTTGTTTATTTACAGAGCTTTGAACTTTTAAACTGTTTACCCTATTCTTTCCATGAAAAGTTCAGGCCTTAGATGCTGACTTGGAATAAGGCATCAAATGAATGAATGTACACTAGTTAACCACATTAATCAACTAATCTGCTGTTGAGTCAACTATCATGTCCCATTCCTAATAATAATAATAACAGCATTGCCTTACCTGGACTTCATGTCAAAAGAAAGTTAAAAGAAATGCTGGTCATAGTCTGATGTCATTTAGTCATTTGTTGGGGTTTGTAAACATCAATGTAAAACTAAGTCCTTTTCTTGCAGGTCTGTGACCTTGGATAAGTGCAGGAACAGTACAGTGGTTCTCGGCCCGGTGGGGACCAGCGTCCACATTCAGAGCTGTGAGAATGTTCGTGTGGTGTGTGTGGCCGGCCGTCTGACCGTAGGTGGCTCTTCTCATTGCACAATCCATGCGCTCACCCCTACTCGACCTCTTCTCCTTCCTGGAAATGTGTCTCTCACACTGGGCCCCTTCCACACACATTATCCCACTCTAGAGGACCACATGGCTAGCGTGGGCCTAGCTGTGGTTCCCAATTTATGGGACCAACCTCTGGTGTTTGGAGCCGAGGGTTCCACTACAGACACTAGCTGCTACCGCATCCAGCCCCCCTCTGAGTTTTACCCGCTGGTGATACCCTTTCAAATGGAGGGGGATAACTGTGAGATCCCTTGGGGCCTGCCGGCAGACTACCAGAAGGCCGTGGAGAGCCGAGAGAAGACGATAGAGGATTGGCAGAAGACTGTGAAGGAAGCACACCTACACAAGTGAGCCCACTTTTCCGTTCCTTTCAAGACTTCATGTCTTTAGCCATGTTCAGATCATAGTTAAGTAAACATTGGCACAGGTTTAGTGATATACCAAAATTTGGAGCCGAAAGACATTGTGGCATGTGCAGTGTAAACTGCTCTGCTGATTTTAATGTTTTTTTTTGTTTGTTTGTTTGTTTTGTTTGTTTTTTCTCTTCATTTTACATCTGTTTCATTGTTTTTTCGTGCATTCCTTGACAAAAGGTTATTTCAGTGTATTATAAAAAAAATTATATTTTTAGAATAAAATTAGTTTTTATATATATATTTTTTTATTGATTTTAATTCTAGCTCTGTCGCACTGCGCTAGTCTCTTTCATTTTTGTTGAGGTTTTTGGTGCATTTCTTGATGCATTACCTCTGTGTATTGTAAAAAAAAAAAAATAAACTAATTTATTTTTTTATATTAATATATTTTATTATATTTTTAGTGTATATATATATATATATATATATATATATATATATATATATATATATATATATTTTTTTTTTTTAAAAAATTTTTTACTCTTTTTTTTTTTTTTTTTTTTTTTTTTGATTTTAATTCATTCTAGCGCTGTCACATTGTGCTAGTCACTTTTATTGTTGATTTGAGTTTTTTTTAGAGCATTCCATAACAAAATTATTTTGGTTTATTGTTACAAATATTATTATTATTATTATTATTGTTGTTGTTATAAATATTAATTTAAAATAAAAAAATATTTTTTAGATTTTTTTTTTTTTTGTTGTTGTTGTTGATATGTATGTAAAATATGTATTAACTATATTAATATGTTTGGGGTTTGGGCTTATGTAGGCTTTTAAAAAATTCTGTGATATGTTTTTTTTTTTTTTAAACAAAGGTTAAATCTAGTTTAAGATAAGTCTAGCATTATTATTAAATCTGATGTAAAATTGTAATGCATCTCCATAATATCATATGGTCAGTAAGTTTTTCTTTTGAGACATTTGGATGCATCAGTGATGCATTGTCTTTGTTGTTTTAAAGGGTCCAGAGGAGGCAGTTTCAGGCCGTAGTGGAGCAAAAGTTTCATGAGTGGTTGCTTAAGACGGGACAAAGACAAGAGCTTGACAGCCTCCTCCCTCCTGCCCTCACCCCCTCCACCTCTGTGGACCAATGGCCTTCCAGCCACACCTCCAACTCAGGACCGACGGTACTCAAAGAACAATCACCTGAACAAGCAATGGGACGGGTGCCAACTGTTTGCTAAAAGAACAGCTAAACAACCAAAAGCTGCTTTTGCCGTCTCTTTCCAAAAAACTGATCCTCAAACATTAGCGTTCTTCTGGTACAACGCTGTATCAGGTTTTGACAGGGACTTTGTGTCCTGTTACATTATTGACATCTAGAAAAATCTATGCTGGATTAGTTTTTAGAGTTGCTGTGTTTTTGCTGCAGGTGTCTGATAGTTTAAGCATTGTTACTTTTTGTTACGAGACACCAGTGATTCCGGAGGTTGATATGCAAGAGAATATCAACCTAAGAGAATCATTATTTAATTAAAACAGCAAAGGGACCGATTGCTGCCTTGATATGACTTTAGAGGAAACAGGGATGAGATATGTACTGTAATTATTGACAAATATGTCAATCTCAATTGGTACGTGGCATAACACATACACTCACTGAAGAGTTCGCAGTTATTGCCTCCTGAAATCTCATGGCCAGTATAAATGTTAATATGTCTCCTTTGCTGTATGTATGTTCACAATGCACTATTACTGTATCTTCACAATACAGATTCCAACAATGCAGTCACTTAAAATGTCTCTTGAATGTATTCATGTCTTAAGTGAACATTTGAAATATGTTTCAATCAGCATTTTATAGGTTAGTGTACATGTTTTATAGCTTTGTAACATGAATATTGAGTAGTAATTTGGTTTCTTAAAGTTGAAATTGTTTGGTTGTTTAATAAACCATATTTTCATATTCAATTTGAAGACAATTTTAGCTATTTGGACTTTAGACTCTGAAACTGAACACCCCGTATCTTTCTTGAGATTTAATGGCTATATTGTATCAATAGCACTTAGCTTTGGCTTGCTGAATGGAGTATATGTGTGTAATGCATCTTCAATTCAGCGAGTGGCCATTATTTTTCATCTTACCTGGAGTTCTGTTAATATGGTATTACTTTAATAGAATGGAATTTGTTAATAGAACCTCAATTACTGATAAAGTACCTTGTAACTGGTATACAGCAGTGTTATTTTAGTATTATAGTATTTAATAATATTTAGATTTTTTTAATATAATTTCGGTTTTCATTGTAGTGTTTTAGGTAACAATAACTACACTGGTATGTAATATATCAGTTTAAATACACGCTACTTCTACCATGTTGCTATTGAACAATATAACCATGAACTTTTTAGTGTTTACAGCACTGAAACATTTCAAAAGAGCACCCTGATCACAGTGGTCAAATTTAGTTTTCAAAATATTTTGAATCTGATGACGACTCATGTCTCTTGGCTTAATGACTGCACACTTTATAATCTCCATGAATACAGTTGAGTGTATACGACTCTATCATGAATACTGAATATTCAGAAATCTGACTCATTACATGTAATGCTTTTTGCATACTTGGTAGCAGGGAAGTGTGCATATTCTGGTGCAGGGTATATTTACTATAGGTTACTTTATTAAATACACTATTTCACTGTAGATTTCTCATTTTAAAACCTAAAGTATCACTGCCTGTTCAATGGTCTATATGCAAACCACTCACATTTTCTCCAGATTTAGTTTAGTTAGTTGGTTCATTTGCTAGTGGCTGTTCTGTTGAAAAGAGCTGAGCCAGAGTAATGAGTGCCATTCAGCAACGCATGATACAATCCACTGAGTCTGGGCTCTTTATTTGGCAGTGCTCTTGGCATCAGGTGCTGGCCAGTGTGCGGTGTTTGTTGTGGTTCAGGTTGGTCCAGTTGTAGGGTGCCTTGTTGTTTCAGGGTGAATGAATGAATGCCTGTGCCAGGCTAGTCATTATCCTTTAATCCCCATTTGCTTTTCTGGAAAAAAAACTGAATAGTGCTAGAATCACTGACTCGATTTTTGGATCTCATTTTCATGACAAAGTGAATATCTGGCCCTCCCCTGCTCATTTTGACATTGGGAGCTGCATATTTAAACAGCCCCATAAAGATTCACTCTGGACACTCAGACCACCTCCCCAGACAAGACTAAATACAGTATTCAAGATGGGCAAGGTGAGTAGGAAATCACTTGAATATAACAGAAAAAAAGGCTGAATCTAGTGCAGCTGCATAATTTATAAAAACAAAATTACAAAAAAAAAAGTATAATCAAGGTTTCTCAACCTTAATGGCAGTTGTGTAGCATCTTTGTGTTTAGTTCAGCAAATTAGTTTGTGAATGCACATGTATGGATGTGTTAGATATGGATATATTAGTTCCTTTAACTTTACATTCACAAATTAGGGGGGGAAAATACATTGGGGAAATGCATTTAAAGTCTACCTAGCAAATAGTGCTGCTATATTGTTGATACTTCATGACATCAGGAATTGAAATGTGTATATTTTTTGTATACTTGAATGCAATGCAATGCCTAAATGATGACACTGACTTTTAAAACTATTTTCTAAAAGCCCTATTTTCTAAATATCTTGGCCTGCAGTCAGACCAGTACGTTAGGACTGTGTTGAATTAGATTATGAAACTACGTTTTTAATTACAGATCAGGCTATTTGGAAACCAAGATGGTCATCTGTGGTTTTAAATGTGCAATATTGGTTGGTTGCTGGCATAAACTGGGTAATACTTATGGTAGCTTGTTAAACTTGTTAATGTTGCAGGTAGACCAGCTGATCAATACTATATTTTAATATATCTTGAAAATTGTCCATAGCAAATCAGTGGATACCAATTAATGGCAAGGTCACATTGGTCAGACAAGATAAAATGTACATTGCATGCTGGCCGACATATATAAAAATGCTCTGTAACATTATCTTGCTGTCTCTCAGATTGTGTTTTTCGAGGACAAAAACTTCCAGGGCCGCCGTTACGAGTGTGACAGTGACTGCTCTGACTTCCATACCTACCTGAGCTGCTGCAATTCTATTCGTGTGGAAAGTGGCGCCTGGGTGGTTTACGAGCGGCCCAACTACACGGGTAACCGGTATCTGCTAACCAGAGGAGACTATCCTGAATACCTGGGCTGGATGGGCCTAAATGACTCTCTCAGTTCCTGCAAGCTCATCCGCTTTGTAAGTTCAACTAGTACATTTAACTGTGCATTAGTGAGCTTTTTTCTAAGACTTAAATAGTGTATAGAGCAGAACAAATATGATTTGCTATGTTTTTAGACTAGGCATAATGATGAAGCTGTTTCACAATGCCGTGTTAGAACTGAATTCAATTAAAGCCTGGGACAGTATGAGTAGTGGAAGGTCATGCACAGACCTTTTCTAACTGTTACGTCAGTTTAACCTAATTAGTCCACATGGCTTTTGCCAATAAATCAGTGTCCATATGGTCTGCAGTATTTGATTCAGTCTTGTTGAAAGACCAGACTTACATGTGTACTGTAAGCAAACGTTTAGCTTGGTTTAGTCAATAGACCATACAGACGACTGAATTAAATTTCAGATCAATGTAATTCTCTATAATTTACTTTGTTTTGATATTAGAGGTCAGCTTCTCCAACGCTTATACAACTCCATATAAAAATGTATGATACGTTGAATCTATAAAATATCAGAAAAATTTCTGCCCTGAATGAATAGCTCTATTGCATGAATACTGTAATATATATTAACAGATATATTCAAAATGCTTCAAAAAACTTCAAGATCAAACTAGACAAACATGCTTATGAAGGTCTTAAAGTATTACATATTGTTAACTGACTTTCACAAAACTAGTGCCATCTTATTCCATATATTCTTTTTGTCATGTTGCCCCATTTATCCAAACTCCAACCTTCATGCACAAATTTTTCTACCCCTTTTCCCTTCCCAAACCCAAATAAATCCAACCTGTGCAGACAAGTGGAATGCAGTACAAGGTTCAGTTGTACGACAAGCCCGACTTCACAGGCCAGGCTATAGAGTCCATTGAAGACTGTCCATCTGTGCTGGAGAGGTTCCGTCTGAGAGAGGTCAATTCCTGCAAAGTTCTGGATGGCTACTGGATCTTCTACGAGCATCCCAACTACCGTGGCCACCAGTACTTCCTGGAGAAGGGCAACTACCGCAAACCAGTGGAGTGGGGTGCGGTCTGTCCCACCGTGCAGTCTTTCCGTCGCTTCACTGAGTGATGTCCCTGTGTCACATTACTTAGGCTATTTGGCTGTGACTCACTGAAGTTCCAGCTGAAATAAAGTTTGGCTGGAGATTCACTCAGCAGCACATTTGTTGCTTGTTTGTAGTTTGTACTTAGACTAATATGGATAGCAAAGTATTGGTCTTAGATCTACAGTTACAGGGTGGAGATTGAGGTGAGTTCCAAATGAGAAGCAATTTCCACCTCCACCAATGAGCACCATCTCAGACCCCTCAGAGTCCAGCAGCTCAGAGCAGAATGAATGCAGCATCAGGGGCCAAGGCACAGATGACTGAAATACAATATAATTAGAAAAAAAAGATAAGCAATGACAAATAAATTAAAGAGATTTTTTTTTTTTTTTTTTTTTTTTTAAGAAAACTCTGGGTTGTGGGTTCCAAAAATGTATTTGAAATTAATTAGTCAGCTGCAAAAATGACAACAATGCAATATTTGTCTTTAGGTAGCTTTTTGTTTGTTTGTTTGTTTTTTAAATGGCATCCCACACCTTTGGACCAATGACCAACTCAATTAATATCAATAATTAAAAAGTCCTTCATCAAGTTATATTGTCCATAAGTCTAAGGCCTACTGATAACTACAACCATAAAGTTTTAAAAATCACTCAAATTCCCAAAGAGAACTCCACACCCCAACAAAATAACAAAAGAGAGGACAACACTTTTGGGATCACTTTCAGAGCGATTTTTTTTTCCAGTCAATGAATGATAGAAATAGTGCCATCCGAATTCAGAATCATCCTTCTAATGTAGTTAAATTATCTGTAGGCTGTTCATGGTCGACACACAACATAGCAACTTTCTGCATTATTACATATGCATATTTGGATTGTACAACAGCAGTGAAAATGGTTTATACAGTCAGAATTGTTTTATTATGCTTATCCCAGGAAATTTTAGAGCCAAAATTTTCCATTTTATAATAAACCATTAACCACTGCTAGAGTCCATGAGCATAGTAACTTACGGTATCCAGCTGGATCTCCACACAGCTCCCAGTGCTCAGATTTATTACAGCAACTCCTGGTACTCCATCAGCCTGAAGCCAAACTCCACCAACCACAACCAACTTCTCATTAATTACATGGGCTGAGTGAGAATATCTGAAAATAGAGGCCAAGACTGTGATTTTTTGATCACTGAGAGGTGGCTTATTTTCATTCTTTCACACCCAATAAGTGAGTTGTTTCGAACCTGGGTACTGGGGGTGGATGTAAATTCTTTGTCTCCCAGCAGAAACCTGATGATGTGGGTCTCAGGTAGAAAGCATCACCGAGAGGTCTGCCACCTTTCCCCAAACCTCCAAATATCACAAGCCCCCCTCCATAGAGACAAGCAGAATGGGAATGACGGGCTTCCGGAACAGCACCAACAACTGTCATCTAATTGAAACACACAAAAGTAGTAATATTATGCTGCCCTTACAAGATAACTACAAGGTAACACAATCTAATGCATATACACTACTGTTTAAAAGTTTGACGTAAGTATGATTTTTAATTAATACTCTTATTCAGCAAGGATGGACTCACCAAAGGTGACAGTAAAGACATTTAATTAAATGCTATTTTTTGAACTTGCTATTTATTACCTGAAACAGATTTAAACAATGATAATAATAAGAAATAATGCTTGAGCACCAAATCAGCATATTAAAATGATTTCTGAAGGATCATGTGACACTGAAGACTGGAGTAATGGCTGCTGAAACTTACAACCCCAAACTTTTTAACTGTAGTGTACTTGTTTGCGTTTATGTTTTCATTAGGTTTTAATATGAGAAATATGAGAAAGTCATGCCTCAGTCCAGTGTTTGTCCTGCAAACACAGGAAATGTGCATCACCTAGAACTGGATCCTTCTCTGTACGTCCTCCAAACACAAACAGAAAGGTCTGATCTGGAACGATGCATAAAGAAGTTATTATTTTGCTCATTATAATCATAACATTTTGAAAAATAACTAGACTAAAATCTCTAACCTTTATAAGATATCAAGGTTGATGTGTGTCGCCATCGTGGTTTTGGACCAGTTCCGGTGCAAACCATGTTCTTAAATGACAGCTGTACAGCACTTTGGGATTGCTCATTACCAGGGTCAAAGGTCACCCACACAACACTGCCTGTTGGATTGAGTGGAGAAGTTCTGCCACCGAAGAGGACAGCTCCACCTCCAGCGATAGAGGTCAGCGTCTGGTAAAGACTAACCACTGAGGAGAAGAAATATGAGACAAAGATATGCATATATACATAATTAGACTGGTCTCTACACCAAATTGTTTAATAATAAATTAAACAAAACCTTAGAGATTACATAGTTTTCAAATCCTACAGATTTTCATATCACCAAAAATCTATTAATAACTCCAAATTGCAAACACTATAAAAAAAAAAACATACAGGGCACTCACATAAAGCGATACTAACAGACAGGTCATACAGTTTATTTAGAAAAATTCCAATAAGAAAACCATTATCAAAAGCAAAAATTTGATTTGATTTAATTTGATTTGATTGACTTTATTAATCCCAAAGCGAAATTCACGTCACAGCAAGCTCACCACACAATAAATAGATTTAAAAAAAAAAAAAAAAAATACTGCACAATACGGTATTTCATACAGCCCCCCTTGTTTCAAGCATCACAGTACGCTCTACACCATGTTATACAAATACAATTTAAAATTCAGTCATCTAATATGACATTGATTATATAATCTAATGGCTGTTGGTAAAAATGACTTTTTATATCGTTCCTTATAACACTGGGGCTGAATTAATCTTGAGCTAAAAGTACTCACACAGGCTTGAACTGTTTCATGAAGAGGATGACAATCTTGTTTCATTATACTGACCAATTTATCAGTCATTCTATCCTGTGCTATCACATCAATAGTGGGCAACACACAACCCACCACAGAACCTGCCTTTTTTATCAGCTTATTGAGTTTGTTCTTCTCCTTCTCCAACAATACCCCTCCCCAGCAGGTGACAGCATACAAGATCACAGATGATACCACAGAATCATAAAAGGTCTTCAACAGTACCTGACATACACCAAAGGATCTCAGTCGCCTTAATAAATGAATGCGACTCTGACCCTTCTTATAAACCTGTACTGTACTGTACTGTCAGACCAATCAAGCTTGTTATTCAAATATACACCCAGGTACTTATATGACATGACAATCTCAATTTCTGACTCTTGTATATTCACTGGCACCACTTTATGAGGATATCTACTAAAATCAACCACAATTTCCTTGGTCTTACTAGCATTAAGCCTAAGACAATTTGTTTCACACCAGTCCACAAAACTCTTTAAAAGCTCCCTATATTCACTCTCATCATGATCCTTTATATAGCCAACAATTGCATAATCGTCAGAAAATTTCTGGAGATGACAGTTTTTGGAGTTGTACTGAAAATCTGATGTATAAAAAGTAAATAAAAACGGAGCTAAAACCGTTCCTTGAGGAACACCAGTGCTACATGTAACTACTTGGGACACACAGTTATGCATCCTTACATACTGTGGTCTATTTGAGAGGTAGTCCATTAACCAACTGACCATACTCTGATGTAATCCAGCATTTTCTAACTTATTCTTGAGTAATGCAGGCTGGATAGTGTTGAATGCACTAGAAAAGTAAAAAAAAATGTGATTCTAACGGTGTTACCTGAAGTCTCTAAATAACTTAAAGATTTGTATAAAAGATAAATAATTGCATCATCAACCCCAACACCAGTTTTGTAAGCAAACTGCAGTTTATCCTCAGCAGCACACAATAACTGCTTAATAGAATTTAAAACCAACCTCTCAAAAACCTTCATCAACTGAGCCGTTAAAGCTATTGGTCCATACTGTGAAAACTCAGTAGGATTAGTTTTCTTAGGGACTGGTACTACACACGATGTCTTCCATAAAACAGGTACCCTTTCTAAGCGCGAACTCAAATTAAAAATATAGTGAATTACCCAGCATATTTGATCAGCAAAGGCTTTAAGAACTCCAGCACTAATACCGTCAGGGTCTGCAGATTTCTTCTTTTTAATTCTCCTTAACCCACTTCTTACTTGTTCCATTGATACCTAAAGCACTGATCAAAAAAAAAAATAATAAAGCACTGATCAAATTACCTTTATCTCCATGAGTTTCCACACAGGCACACTTCCAGCCATCCTTCTCTTTGATCAGGACCCTCGCTGCTGTATCTCTTCCGCTTCTCCCACAGCCTCCGGTGAGTAAGATGATTCCAGGTGCCAGGATAGCAGAAGCCATACCGACAGCCTCTATACTCGGAGACCCACGCATGGCCTGAATAACCAGGGGAGGACACTCGGACCACTGAGGAGTCATGTGAGGGATGGAGGACACTAGGAGTGAAAAGAGCACATGTACCTCTACTACACTGCCTCACCTAGTGATACACATAATACCAAATATCTTACCAACACTTACCCTTCAGTAGCGTGAGAAGGGCTTGATTGGTCACAAAGCCTTTGGAGGCTGTAAGGATGAAGTAATGGGAACATTTCTGGTTCCATTCCTGTTATCATAAAGATAAACACAGGTCTGAGATCAGGCATCCAGTGGTGATTCTGGGACAACTCAAAGGTCTTTGCTGGGATTAGGGCTGTTTCCTCACCTCAAACTCATCAAAAGGCTCCAGTTCCTCGACTCTCTGCCTCTCATCTTCAGGAAGAAGGTCAAAGTAGAACTGGTTCATATCCAGACAGACACATTTTTCCCAGCCCTGTGGCAGACAAAGATCAGTTACCTGTCTTATTGACAATTAAGCATTTAAAAGATGGTATGATTTTTAAACATTTTTTTAGGTTTAATATACTTTAAAATGTAATTGATTCCTGTGATGGCAAAGCTGAATTTTCAGCAGTCATTACTCCAGTCTTCAGTGTCACATGATCCTTTAGAAATCATTCTAGATAGAAATTACTTTTACTGTCTTTACTGTCACGTTTATTGTTAATTATTGTTAAAAAATCATAGTGTATATATATTATCTACCTTCGTATCGCCTCAACCCTTAACACTTTGAAATCTTCATGAATAAGGTCAATACAACCTTCAAATTTCAAAAATGAACATGAGCTAATTAAAATGATTTCATTCATGTTCACAAAGTATAGTTAAAAATATATATAGGTATTATGTACAGTAAGCCAGTCATTACTGACACTGTGACCCGGTCAGGTCTATTAATCTGAAGATGTATATATTGAATAATAAACTGTTACATAATCTCACTTATTACATTGCTACATAGTATTAAAAAATGAAATGGGTATGAAACATTAATTTGAGGCATACCTTCTGTATGAATCTCTGAATCTGAGCGACAGTGTCTGGATATTGTTTGAGAGCATGTATGGTAGAATTGAGCTTCAGGAAGTGGTTCTGCATCACCCTGCCAAATGGGTCATTTGGGTGGATCTGTTCATACATCACAAACACAGATTGTGGGAGTAACTTGGCAGCCCAGCCAATCACAGCATCTGACCTGGAGAAAAATCACCAAAACACATGTTAAAAATGAGCTAGTCTGTTTGCTCAACAGTTGATATGGCCTTTCTTTTTTAGTAGAAAGTAAAAGAAAGCTATTAGAAAGACAGAATAGCAATGAGATCAGGATACGTTGCAGGCAAGACTTATGGAATAAGCACCAAGGCTCAATAGTTCAGGAGCACAATCATTGCAATTCAAGTTAAAGTTGAATTCACATTCTCACCATTGTGTTTCCATATAAGTCAGCACGACCTCTGACAAAACAAGTGTGGGAGCGTCCCACTGCAGTCCAGCTCCGCTCAGAGTCACCTCCACCTCCTGCTCCTTCCTGACATCCACACCAATGAGATTATAATGGTCACTTCTGATGAACACAGCATCTACACATAAGCAAAAAACATATCACAAATGTTTTAACATTACATTTCAGGGACGAAAGACAGGGTTGGACAAGATTACTAGCAAAATATGCACATATATGTATGGATAATAAAGTTTATAAAGAGGACTATACAATTTAAGCGGTTATGTTTTGTAATATAATCTATTAATATGTGGTACAGTGAACATCATACTAGTCTGCTGATTTGAGACAGTCTCCCAATCTGGCAACACGTCCTTCAGGCAAGTATTGCTATTGATCAAGGCAGCCTTGCGCCGGGCAACTTCTGGAAAGTCAACCTCGAAAACTGTGACACCTCCAAGAGCTCCTTCTGCATGCAGCCGGAAATACAGGGAGTCAAACCCAGCTCCAAGTGACAGAATCTGAGATTAAGAGAACAATATGATCAAGAAATTTTTTTTTTTTTTTTTTTTTTTTTACAGTAAAAAGACATACACAAAACGTGAACATATCATCCCACCTGTCTCCTCGAGCAGGATTTAGTGGCATGGAAAAACTGTTTCACACAGTGATCGACTGCTTTCCAGCGCACATAATAACCTCTGAGAGAAAATATACATGCATCAGAAATATCATGTCTGTTTTATGAAAATATAATCACTGAAGGAGCAAGAACTGTCTCCTAAACATTTACCTATTTATCAGTGGAGCTCTTCTTGACACCTTGCACACAAAATGCTTGAGGAAATGATCGTGGAAGTAGCCCTGTGCCGCTGCTGACACCTTACTGACCACACTGCTGTCATTAGTCCCCTGCACCTGAGAGAAAATGTCAATGAAAAGTTAATGCCACAGAAGAAAGTAAGTAATACAGGTTTGGAACAACATATAATATTATATATATATATATATATATATATATATATATATATATATATATATATATATAATATTAATATAACTTAAATACATTTAATTATATATTATTATGCTCTTTAAAAGGTACTGTGGTAGTACCATATTATGGTGACTGAATCAGTTGGCAATACCATATATTGTTTGATTTCCAAAATTATATGCAATTTTACTAGGGTACTTACTATGGGCCAAACAGTAGATTACTATTAATTACCATGGTACGTGATATTATTGACACCTTTTATTAGTGGTATAACATCCTTTTGACTGCCATATTTGACCTTTTTAAAGTTCTCGGATCTAAGCTGATCCGGTTTAAATGAAACCCAACAGAACATAAATACTGTCAGACTCACAGCAGCATCTTTTCCTTGCTCTCTTCTGCTGTTTACTGGCATCACTCTGAACACACGTGGAAGCGGCCTGTTGAAACCACAAGGAAGCACAAAAGCGGAAGCGGGTGTACGTTATTCCATAACAAAAGCGTTTCAAAAAAAAAACCTCACATAAGAATTCAGTGCAATAAATAAATAAATAAATAAATAAATTCAGAGTCAAAAAAGCATATAGTTTATATCCCGGTGATCGGTATATTAAATAATGGTAGCAAAATAGATATAACACATAGTTGTTGTTTATAATTGCATTATAGTTTCGAGATAAATATATGAACAATTATTTGCCATCTTAAATATACTAACATAATTAATTTATATTCATAATTAATACACAACGACTTTTAAATTAATATTTTTTTAATCGTCCCTGGACTTTTCAGCAACATATCATGCGTCATTTCCGCTAAACGTTAGCGTGATGCTGAACTAGGAAACTTGTTCAGATCTAAACAGGAGGAAAATTTAAGGTTTGACCTGTTTTTATTCCTATCGTTCAGGCTTTTGTGTTGTTTATTTTTATGACTGTATTAATCTAACTGTATCCTTCATTATACTCCGTTTCGATAATCTAATATTAAACTCAACAGATAAATTAAGCTTCATTGGGCAGTGAGCTGTACAGTTACTGTCTCTTTGTTTTGGTTCATTTAATTCATACATTATGCGTTTGTAGCCGAAATTAATGACTAATAAATATTACTAAGTTTCTCTTCTCTCTTAATTTATAGTGATTGAAACTGGGTGAATATATGACTCCTAAAATGAGCCCCCTCACATTTGTATTTAAGCTTTCTGTTAACATGAATATCTGCTGGTGACATTAAAACCCAGCAGAATCTGATAATATTTAATGGTTAAAGCTGGTCATTTATGGTTCTTAGCTTTCTGTATGGCATGTCATGTTGGAACAAATCTTCCAGACAGCCTTTCTGTATAGATTGAAGGTTGTTGTGAATTTTAATTTAATCTCATTAAGGTAATATTAACTGTCTGGCTAATATGGATTGATCATAGAATGAAACTGTGAGAATGACTGGTGATAATTTTAGGAATATCATTTACTTATTTATTTATTTATAAAATTGGGTGAATATATGGCTCCTAAAATGAGCCCCCTCACATTTGTTATTGTTATTATACAGTTATTGGATCATATGTGTAACTGATCTCTTTTTCTGTTCTTCCGCTATTCACAGACCTCCGTCATACAATCCCAAAGTCATCCACCTGATTACCTTCTTGAATACCAGACGAGCTGACCCTTCCTATTACAATCCACTCCTGTTCTTCCTGAAAACGTATCGTTCTTGGTCTTGAAAATACTTCCACCTCCTGCTTTTGCTCTGTTTCTCCATCTTTCCCTCATTTAGTTCTACTCTTTCCCTCCCCTCCATCATGACTGAACCAGAGCTGCTCACAGAGGTCCCTGCATCTCTGAAACGGCTGGCCAAGCAGGTTGTGCGAGGTTTCTATGGCATCGAGCATGCTCTCGCTCTGGATGTGCTGATCCGGAACCCCTGCGTACGTGAAGAGGACATGCTGGAACTGCTCAAGTTTGACCGCAAGCAGCTGCGTTCGGTTCTGAACACACTCAAGGCTGACAAATTTGTCAAATGTCGTATGCGTGTAGAGACGGCACCTGACGGCAAGACGACACGACACAATTACTATTTCATTAACTACCGGCTGCTGGTTAATGTGGTGAAGTACAAGCTGGACCACATGCGCAGACGCATTGAGACGGATGAACGGGACTCGACTAACAGAGCCTCCTTCCGCTGCCCCTGCTGCACGAACACATTCACTGACCTTGAGGCCAACCAGCTGTTTGACCCCATGACTGGTGAGTATGAAAGTGGAAGATAATTGTTTTAAACTGTTTGTTTGAATGCTATAAATCAGGGCTGTCCAAACTCGGTCCTGGAGGGCCGGTGTCCTGCAGAGTTTAGCTCCAACCCTAATTAAACACCTGAAGCAGCTAATCAAGCTCTTACTAGGCATACTAGAAACTTCCATGCAGGTGTGTTGAGGCAAGCTGGAGCTAAACTCTGCAGGACACCGGCCCTCCAGGACCGAGTTTGGACAGCCCTGCTATAAACGCATGATCAAATAAGCTCTCCTTCAGTGATGTTTTATTAAAAGACATCATTGGTTAGGTGTTATTACGGTACATACATGCAGCAGTAGAAATGAATCTGCTGTTAGAGTTTCTCCTATACCGTGTGAGTATTAGTGGGCAGAACTGTGTTGTTATTTGCATATATACTACTGTTTAAACATTTGTCAGTAAGATTATTTTTTTAAGAAAGGAGTACTTTTTTTCCCACAAGGATGCATTAAATTCATCACAAATGATACAGACATTTATAATGTTTCAAATAAATACCGTTAAACTTTTTTTTTTGTTTTAATCATCAACGAATCCTGAAAAATGTAGCAAAAGCAGAACAACCATCATCATATTAGAATGATTTCTGAAGGATCATGTGTGACACTGAAGACTAGAGTAATTGCTGCTGAAAGTTTAGCTTTACCAACACAGGGATAAATTACATTTTTAATGTATTAAAATAGAAAACAGATTAATTTCCCAATATTATTTTTTTAACTGTACTTTTTTGATCAAATAAATGCAGCCATGCTGAGCATAAAACATAAAAATCTTACCGTCCCCATAATTATTTATAGGGAGATGCAAGATTTTGGTCATATTATCCATCTGTACTAGGCTGGTCAAAAGGAATTAAAATCAGTTAAAGCAAACCAAGTGTAATAAATTAAAATGCATCTGCTTTGATTTCTCTCTTCCCTTAGAATTTCATGGAACAAATATATTCAGTCCCACTTTATATTAGGTGGCCTTAACTACTATGTACTTACATTTAAATTAATAATTTGGTACAATGCACTTATTGCATACATACATGTTTTTACATTGTACTTACATTCTAAAATTACCTGCATGTAGTTACATCTGAAATTAATTTCTGTAATTACATTTATAATTACACTGTTGACCCATCCCTTACACCTTAACCCACCCTTAGACCTACCCATACCACCAAACCTGTCTCTAACCTTACCCATATCCCACTTCAATAGCAGAAAAAGTATTTTGCAATACAATGTGAACACAATAAGTACATTGTACTTATTTTATGATGTAAGTACATAGTAGTTAAGACCACCTAATATAAAGTGGGACCATATATTCTTTTGAGTGTTATAAGTAATGGTAATGTGAGCAATGGGTCAAAGTTACTGTGTGATCATGATGTTGAAATCAATTAGAAAATACTCTCTAATCTAAGTATCTTGTTTATTCTAGCTGAATTTTTCATGTATATTCAATTCAAGTTTATTTGTATAGCGCTTTTCACGATACAAATTGTTGCAAAGCAGCTTTACAGAAAATTTAAAATAGTTTCTATTTTAAAGTTTCTACATTATATTTAGTAGTAGCTTATCAGTGGTGACTATGTCAAGTTAATGTCCATATGGTAGAAATGTACAGTAAAATTCATGCAGTTAGTTAATGACGTGATCGAACAGATGGTGATTATACAAACAGATGATTATATGTTGTAATTACACTTATAGCAAAGTTTCATAGTTTTGTATGTTGTTTAAGGGTTGGCGTTATCTGAGGTCCTCTGAGGGGTTGGCATCATCTCTTCTCAGGTGTTCGGTCATCTCAGATCTTCGTAAGAGCCGTATACAATGAACATATAAGCTTGCATTGGCTATTGTAATCTCTGTGTGGTTTTGTAAGATTCAAAAGAAACCACCTTGAAGCTGGTCACACATTTGAGGGATTGTGTCATCGTGAAGATCCTAAGCCATGTACATTAGGAAGTGCCAGATGTTTTTAATATAAGTCTGTGTTTGATCCCTATCTTTTTGCCCACTTTTGGTGTTGTAATCTCGAAGTGAGTGATAAATTGATTCAAGTCGCTTGATCCACACTTTGGCAGAACTGTGTTCAGACACATGATGGCAGCAGAGGTCAAAAGTTGTAATGTTTCCAACACACTTGAATGAACCTGACTTGGAGACTGATGCTGAATTGCGTCAGTTTGCAGACAGTAATCACAGACAAGAACGGAAATGAAACTTTATTTTAATAGGTTTAAAAATAAACAGGCTGTAATCTCGTAGAGGCAGCTGTAAGGATTAACACAAGCACACCGCATTGACATCATCATCATGCCTTTCTGCTTCTGTGCCTACTGTTTTACACTTCTGACTTCAACAGCTGCTGATTTATGTACTTAGTGAAGTACACACACATGTGCTCGTGACGTGACTTGTGTTATAATGGTTTCAGAGAGGGAGTATTTGTGAAGCTTTGCACACTACTGGCCGTCCTTGTTTAAGCTTTTATTATGGACTGAAGCCAGCAAAACCAAAATCTGCATAGTGTGTGTGAGTTCATTCCAGCAGACTTGAATCATGTATAATTGATCTAACCTGTGTTTGTGTTCAGAAGGAAAATAAATGAGAAGAGAGTCTGAAGAACAGTCTCTCAACACCACTGAACACTGAAGACTCGTCTTTAGGGTCACTGAATAACACTTTACCTTAATTCTCTTCAAATACGTCGGTTTTTAATGCGCATGAAGTGTGTACATTCATAAAACCTTTAAAGGCTATGAAAAGAGATTTGAACAGTGTTTGTAGGGCATTGACTGAATACTTAGGACCAATGAAAAGACATTAATGTGGTTTCATCGATTAAAGAAATAATCTGTTATTTTCAAACCTCAGTGTAAACGAACAGGAAATGTTAACAGTAATGGACTTACAATGGATGCCTGGCAGACAAGAAAACCAGAGGGCTTTAACAGAAACGCGCTGCTCATATTTTTATTAAAGCAATTCTTCAGTAATAAAATGTGTGTAATAGGAGTTGTAAAACTGTAAATTGTCGTTTAAGGCACTGCTTTTTCCTGAGTGTTGAGTTGCTCCATATAAACAATGTTTTGCCTATAGTCTTTTTCTGGTATCCGCAGTTATCAAGTGAATGTGATGACTAAGTTTTCTTTTTTTTAAGCTGGTCATCAGCAATTTAATGTGTACTGTAAAATTATATTGCATATTTTAATTCTATTGGCAGTGCTGCCCAAGGAGTGGGAGTTGGAACACAGTGACAGTGGCTGCGTCTGAAATGTCAGAGTAGGTACTTAGTTTGAATAAATACTTTGGAACCATTAAAAAAGTATGTTCTGTATAATATAAATGTGTGTAATAGGAAAGTAATTATACTACATTCATCATGTTGTCATCATGTGACCTACAGCATTAGTCAAGTCATTTCACTGCAATTCTCAAATCCTCTCCTGTGGCCTCATGGGACAGAAAAGCGTCCATTATCATTAGATGCGCACTTCAGAATCTCGCCAGAAGTAGCAGATTATTTTTTGCCTGCTGTTTTGTGAATACATATTACTTCACATACTGTTTTTGCCTACTATACTGTATAGTAAGGAAGTAAGCATATTCGGATGCGGCCAGTGTTTTTGTCCTTTTAGCATCGTAACATCGCTACTGAATCTACAGCATGATCAGTGTAGTTAGATTCCTTGACGAAGGGCTGTCACCATTCCTCGATTAAAATCAAGTATCCAATTACAAAAAAAAATCCCCTCGATTACAATTTACCCGTGTCGATTAACTGGCAAAATACTGGAAGTGGCACATTCCACAGACGACTTCAAAATAATTTTAAACCCTTGCTCTGAGTTTACATGTTTTGATGTCCACATGTTCTTGTTCAAGAAATGACAGTGGCTGTAGTATTTCTATCATAAGGATGTGGCCAAATATAAAATATTAAGTGGATATTTTAATTAATTGTTGTTTAGTCAGTATTTTAAACAAGGATTAGATCGCACTGTAAAGAGTAAAAACAATCGTCAGGCAGTTGGCGCCCTCTGCAGGCATTTGATATAATACATAATGTATATAAATTACGATTATATCGTTATTACATTGTGTATTTTAATTGTTTTGTTCCATATGATTACTTGCTTTTGATATTTTATTTGAACCAATTGTTATTGCCTCATTGCTATTATATGTGTATTTTAAGTCATTTTAAAGTCTATTGTTTGCTTAGGTTTATTTTTATTTCCACAAAAAAATATCTGATTACTAGGGATGGGATGATACACCTAACTCCCGATTCGATACTCTCACGATACTTGGGTGCCGATACGATATGTATTGCGAATTATTATTATTATTATTATTATTTTATTTATTATTATTTTTTTTTTTTTAAGAATTTCGAGTCTACAAGTATTGCGATTCAATATTGCTATGTGTTGTGGTTTTTGTTTTCAACTCTAGACCATGAGAAAAAGTTGAATGATAAACTTAATATAAAGACTCACAATTTAAAAAAAAAACACACACACACACACATCTTAGCAGTCACTATTGCGATTCGATATTACAATTTATTGTGATTTTTGTTTGCTTTTTAAAGACTAGACAATGGAAAATAGTTGATTATACCCTTAAAAGTGACTGTATATGATGAGTCATATTAAAAACAATGAATCACATCTTTCTAAACTTTTATTTCAGAAGCATACACATACAAAGTGTATATTTAAAGTACCTTGAACCATGAAACTTTAAAGTACCAAAACCCTGAACTTGCACATGCCTCGGTCATGGTTTTGCATGACGTCATCTAATGCAGCGGCACTGCGCACGCACAACGATCGCTGTATGACATCAAAGCACCGCGAGAGCTACAGAGAACAGACGGCTCCGTGTGCTTTCGAATCGCTCTCGCGTACTGTTGTCATACGCTGATCGTCTGCGCAGTGCTGCTCCAAGTCGAACACACCTATACATTTCGCCCTCTTTTGGAATTACAAAGCGCTAACTTCTCCCCACCACCTCTTAGGAAAAATAAAGTAATGAAATAAAAATCGATTCTGAGGTAAACCAATCGATTTTTAAATCGTTTTAAAAAGAATCGCGATAGTTAGGTGAATTATTTTTTTTCTCCCACCCCGACTGATTACTCGATTAATCGTCAGAATAATCGACTGATTACTCAATTACCAAAATAATCGTTAGTGACCGCCTTAATCCACTTACTGAACAAATGACTCTTATGAGGCAGTTCTTTAGTGAACCAAACCATACATCAGAAAACTTTAAATCCGATTCCTGAACATATGACTCTTATGAGTCATTATTTTCAGTGAATCATAAACACACAGCTCAAGCACTGTAATTGACTACAGTGTTCGCTGTATGATTCTGATTAAGGTTTTGCGGGGAAAAATTAAATGTTTAGTTTAATGATTAACTGTGGACTATTTTTCTGTCTTTGTCCCCGACTTCATGTCATTTCTTATATGTATGAGCCCTACATTTATATAAAAGTCTTGCATAGGGCTTATGAAGACCTTCTTGTACCCGACAGGCAGGAGGAACTCCTCTGTACAGAAAGCATATGTTTAAGAAAGTGATGGACACATGAGAGGAACAGAAATAAGAGAGAGAGCGGTGTCAGAGGTGAGTGATGAGTGTTAGAGGAATAGAAAGGCAGGTAAAGAGCGCGTGGCACGTGTTCACCCTCACCTCTGCTGAAAGCAAACTGGCAGGCAGGGAGGCAAAGCTGTTGCTAGGATACACATCAGGAGGATTGGCGAGGATAGAGCAGATGAACGGAACAGCCAATGATGAAGCACCTAACCCTGTGTAGTAGACCCTGCCATTATACACATACTTATTTCCCATGTTCTCTCCCGGACTTGTATGCCTGGAAGGATTTTCTAAACACGAGTTTCATGATGCCCCGTGTTCTTTATCCTTCGAGTGGGCTCAATCGTGGATGTTTTGCGATTGGCTGTTTTCACCCCGTGCTGCCTTTTGTGCTTAGGTGGCTTAGTTGTGTCTTAGAACAGGAGAGTGTATTGATCTGTGATTGGTCGAGCGCATCCAGGTCCTCCCTCGTTGAGCAAAAAAAAAAAAAAATTGATCTATGAAAATCTCTTTGATTGGTGAGGTGTTAGGGGAGATAAGGAGATCTGACAGGTCAGGCTTGCACGGTAATAAGTCACTCGCTGATCCTATCTCGGCATGTCTTCA
>JAFVLL020015157.1:0-23897 GCA_021397915.2 Tor tambroides | reverse complement strand
TGTTTCCTTGCGCCTCTCTGAATTCCAGCTGCTCAGGTTTCAATGTTCTGATGCATCTTAAATTTGTCTGATTCGGTCTCTGATATCCTACATAGTTAATCATTCTAAACTTTTTGAGGACTAACCAAAAAATGACATACTGAAGATAAAATGTTTGCAGTTCATGAACCTTCTAAACCACAGGCATAACCCTTTGAAAAACAGACACTGTCTCTACAAATGAGCATGATGAGTCAATAATGGCAAGCACGGATGCATAAACCCTGCAGCTGAGGTATGAGGTAATACTTCAGATGAACTGTCCTTAATTTGGTTTCTCTCCATCCAGGGGTTTGGTGACAAAATTGAAGTGGTGAATTAGCATAGGTGTATTCATTTTATTATAGTGCCCGTGGCGAGCAGAGCCCCCAGTGACACTCACATGTTTCATAAAGCAGTTTGAGGGCGGAGCAGGCACTCTGACACTCTCTCACAGTATGAATATACCTCCTCTGGACACATCATCTGAATTTCACACTCACAGAGGAGTCACTTCCATATTCATCTCTTGCATTCATTTGTTCCACGTGAGAGCATGCAGTTTCTCCTACTGAGGAGCCACCAAGTTTCTCACTCTCTCTATGCAGTTCATCATCTTAATAAACACATTCATGTGCAAACCGTTATCCACAATGAGAAGACAGGCAGCGGTCACAGCTACTGGCACCATGCCTGATGACTGATGATCATGTACACCTGCCCAGAAATGCAAAATGCTTTATTCTTCACAATCCATCCAGCCGTCAGTCCATGCATGAACATGTACACTACCGTTCAAACGTTTGGAGTTGGTAAGGTATTGCAATGTTTTTGAAAGAAGTCTCTTTTGCTCACCAAGGCTGCATTTATTTGATCAAATATACAATAAAAACAGTAATATTGTGAAATGTTGTTACAATTTAAAATAATATGTTAATATAATTTAAAATGTAATTTATTCCTGATTAGGGTTGGGAATCGTAAATCAGTTCCAATTCCAGAATTGGATACTTACGGTCAGGAATCGGATACTTGTTGTAAAATGAAAATTTCAGTCCCACCTATCAATTCCTGTATGCACATCTTTTTTTTTTTTTTTAGGTGGAAAAAAGGGGCTGTTAAAACTGTATTTGTCTTTGAATCATTCATTCAATAGATTCATTCAAAAACACTGATTCGTAATGAAACAAGTAAATCTTAAGTGAGTCATTGAATCATTCCATTCATAAATTCCATGAGATTTTGTTTAGTTGTCTAATATTTTTTCCTCAGAATTGTGAGAGAACTACAAATTTCATTAAAAAAAAGTCTCAATTTATCCAGAGTCGTGCAGCTCTATTTTGCACACAAACAGCTCTTAATCAAGTCCAGTTTTTATGTAGCCAGCTGATTTGTGTTCATGGTATTCAGCTGCAATTAAATGTTTTGCAAAAAGAGACACAGAATAAATGTTTGCTATCTAAATGTTTGACTTCTTTTTTTTTAACCACATTGGAATCAAAACTGGGAATCGATAAGCATCAGAATCGATAAGAAGAACAGGAATCGAAATTGGAATTGATAAAATTCAAATGATACTCAACCCTATTCCTGATATGACACATCTGAATTTTCAGCATCATTACTCCAGTCTTCAGTGTCACATTATACTTCAGAAATCATACTAATATGCAGATTTGGTGCACAAGTAACATGTATTATTATCAAGGTTGAAAACAGCGTATACTGTATATACTCACATATATAGAAAATCTATATTTTTTTATGTATGTATATACAATATGCAATATATTTTTCCATTATGAATTGATTTATAGCCCCTTGTGTCGATGATTGTGTTCAGCAACTGAAAACAAGACACAATGCACTTCTACGCATTAAATATAAAGTCTATATTTACATAAGACATAACACAATTTTCTGCCTTGTAAGCACAAGTATTTCCTTCAGAAAACGCTTATCAAGTTTCCCATGCTTCTTACAGTCCTTGATATAATATATCACTTTCATTTGTATGTTGGTATGTTTTCTAGTGGAAGATTAAATGCCTCTTATTCATATAATTATAATACTAATGAATTAATTCTGAGGCTAAATAGGCTAAATGACCTCAAATCTCACTGAACGTATAATGTGGAAATTAAAGACAGCCTGTATACTGTATACATACAAACAAAATTAGACCCTGTAACAAAACTGTACCACTAATTACACTGTTCTCCCATGACACACAAATGGTAAATTTTTAAATAACATATTGAATTTGGCAAGCCCAGTTCTCATTCACTTCCAGTATGTTTTTTACAAATGCAAAATGTTCCACAGAAGAAAGTCACAGACAAACATGGAACGGCATGTTTGGGTGAACCAGTCATTCAAGTTATTTAAGGATTTAATTCCAAACCATTAAAAAGTCCATATACGACATTCAGATTTAGGGCAACCAGATCTACTTTAAAAAAGGAAGTTTTCTATAACTGATGGCTGGTGAACTTTCTTCGCTGATCTCTGCATAAAGAGTGTGCTTTCATATTTCCAGCCTCAGGGACTTCCAGAGAAATCTGCTTCTGAGATAATGGCACTGAGACTCAGTACAGTAAGAGGGTTTGGATAGACCAGTATTTTAGCAAAGGGTGAAAGAGAGTATAAGAGCCCATCTGCATTAGTGTAGACCCATGAGGCCAACGGAAAAAAATTACTGCATAGCTGGATGAAAATTTCCTTCCAGTTATCTATGATAAAACTTATGAGGCGATGTAACCTTATAAAATATTGCTCTCTATTGATCACAGATGATCAAAACTTTCTCCCTGCTAGCAGACAGGAGCAAAAAAAAAAAAAAAAGGCCATTAGCAAAACTTTACTTCCAACTCTTAACATACATTATGACTCCTTCAATATTTCATTAAGAACCCTGGGGTTAACCCTTAAATGCATGAAAGTTTCACCAATCATTATTACACTTTTGGGTCTTTAGCAACCCAGATCTATATATCTAAAATGGATGGATCTCTAACTGCTGCAATAGCATAAATCTCTCCTGATAGTTTAATAACAACTTCAAAAGAATAACCTTTTGAAACTTGGAAGGCTTCAGTTTGAGCAGATGATTTTACCATCGCTGTCATCGTCAGAGCGGACTTCCCCAGTATATTCAGCATGTGTTTCATACTCGTGATCTCAGATATATTCTCAAAACACACACACAAAATATTGTTAAGAAACATCAACATCAGCATATTAGAATGATTTCCGAAGGATCATGTGGCACTGAAGACTGGAGCAATGATGCTGAAAATTCAGCTTCGTCATCACAGGAATACATTACATTTTAAAATATATTCAAACAGAAAACAGTTATTTTAAATTGTAATTATATTTCACAATATTACTGTTTTTACTCTATTTATCACATAAATGCTACCTAAGAGACTGCTTTCAAAATCCCCCAAACTTAGATAATAAATTAATGAATTTATATATTTTTAATAATATTAATAGAATTAATTAAATGAACCACCTATGAAATCAAATTTAACCTCAGGACTAGTTTCTATTCTCATTCATATAAAAACAAATACAACAGCAACAAAGTTATTAATAAAATAACAAAGCACAAATTAGATGAGGTTGTTGCACCAACAGAAATCTGCATTCCCAGCTTCCTTTCATCCAGCCATGACAATATGGTGTATAAAATTGAAAAACCAGAGCGCAGATCTGCACAGTCACAAATCCCAAATGATTCCATTCGATTTCATTATGCAAATGCACTGAAGTCTAGGCATGCGTGTCATTGTTTTAGTTTATAAGAAGAAAGCAGAACCTTAAAACAAACTGACAGGCAAACAGACACTGTTCGACAGGACTTCACTGTCTGTTAGTTCTTATCGACCTAGTATTGACACGTCCATAACTGCTGGCAGTGACTGATGTGAATATTGATGATGTGTGCTTAATGAAGCTGTAATGACACATGAATGTCTACACATGACGCAATGCTTACGTCAATGCAAAGGTCGTTGACTTTCAGATGAGGAAGTAATCACAGGTGCTGCCTTTCACAGTGTGTCCTGTCCACCTGGGACCTTTCATGGTGGAGGATTGATGTTATGTTAATACCATGGTGCATGTAAAGTTCATCAAGAAAATTTCATAATAAAAGCAAACAAATGTTTTTTCCCTGTTACTTAGTTTATTGAAAAATGTATGTGTACGCAGGACTCAAACACAAGACAAAATTATAAACTTTCTACATTTTTTGGACATATACATTTTGCAAGAATTACGCTCATTAACAATCAATAGGCATTTTAACAATAACTTTCCAAATTTTAACTCAATTTTAGTATTAAAAAAACTGTGATATCTCCATTAGGACCACATGTTTCCATATGTTCCATTTAAAATAAAATAAAATAAATTAAGATAAAATAAAACAAAACAAACAAACAAAAATTTAAAATTTAAAAATGAAAAATTTATACTACAGTAGAAGTCTTTTGCTTAAATATGTAAGGGATGCATTATATATTATATAAAAGTTTTGTCTGATACACTTAAGGTAATGCTTATTTTCATGTTATAGCTAATATTAAAATCTGTCTAAATAAATAAATATATTAAATGCTACAAGTGAATTTATTGCACCACAACATTATACTATAAAGCATGAAAAAATATTAATATTGAGATTTATTAACAGATAAATATTAACAGTATAAGTACATTATTAGTGTTTTTAACAATTAACTTGAGTTAATGTGAGTGTTAGATGACAAAGATAAGGTAGTGAAAATGAGAATAAAATATTAAATATCCAGTATCGTCTGATAAATCAAAAAGAAATCTTGCAATATCCGCAGATGTACAATATTGTACAGATACTGTATATTGTGAATCCCTAAAATACCTTTCTGGTACTCTCTAGGGAGTTTTTGACCCTAAAAACAGAGTATTTTAAATAAGACCATCACCATACAGTTGTTCAAAAGAAAGAGCCTGGACGTCTCATTAACGCTTAGCTAATTAATAGTTTCTTATTTTAGAACAACTAAAAGTAAAACCCTGAGTCCAAATGAATTAACCATCACATGCACACAAGGTTGATCCAATTCCCCATCCTCTTTCTTTTGTCCAGTAACTACAGAGAGCAGGATGAAGGTAAACACCGCTGAAAATCAAACTCAAGCATTTGAAGAAGAAAGCACTTTGGTTGCTCAAATAGGCGGCCGGAGGCAAATAGGGATTACTATAGAGTGGTGGGCTTTTTCACATCAGCCAACACAGCCATTTCCCCGTCAATAGAGGGAGATGGACAGTTAACCAGATTATGATGCATAGTTACCCATCATATGGCAAAATCAATGCAGTGCACAGAAAGACAGCTGACTGGGATCAGTAGTTGTCCTCTCTCTCAATTAATCCATCTGTCATTCCACACCATTAGCAGAGATCATTCAATACAAGCACAGGAATAGATTTGTTCATGCTCAGTGTTAAGCTAATAATATTTTAGGGGTGAACGAGAAAAAAGAGAACAAAATGCCACTGTACTCCCCTGCCGAATTACTATGAAATGCAGATGTTTTACATATCTAAAGCATATAACGTGAATGAACTAGTCTTAATCAACTCACCTTTTTACATAAACCACAAGAAACCATAAAAGCTGAAAGCTACTTCATTAAACTGCTTTGTTCATACTTGTTCATATCAACAGCCTATCAACTCTTTGATTCAAGTCTGAACTGTTTCCTCAGTTCAGTGTACTGTTGAAGTAACTGAAGCGCTGAATGAGCTGGCAAAACCAGCATCATAGGACTATATACGCCAGTATTTTGGCTCATTTCGAGTCAAAGTGATTGTCGGTCACATCCGAAAGTGAGTTTTGACTGAGTGACTTGTAGATCTGTGAACTGTTTCAGACAGCTCAGATTTGATGAACCGGTTCATTTAGTTTACTGGTTTAAAAGAATGATTCGTTTGTGAACCAGACATCACTTCGGACCGTTTGCCTGAGGCTATGGATTACAAGTTATTATTTTGCTTCATAATACCTCAATATATCGTCAGGAGCCACATGTATTCATTTTGTCTTGCCTGTATGTTTTTTTTTTTTTGACTCTCAAGTGCCGGTAGCTGCTGAGTTGCATTTTATGAATCACCAAGCACCATGGTTTCAGCTAAAAATCTTTCTTTACTGTTCTACTGAAGAAATAAAGTCACCTACATCTTGGATAGCCAGAGGGTGAGTAAATTAACAGCAAATTTTCATTTTTGGGTAAACTACCCCCTTAGGACTCATAAATATAATCTTCACACGTAAAATGAGTAACAGCACATTACTGCACTGACATAGGCAGTGGGTTTGTTGTTGAGTCTAATATACTGTAGTTTTTAACTGCCCCATTCTTCAATAAACTCATTTTATGTAGAGAAAAATTGCAAAAAATGCAGGGAAAAAAATGCAATGAAAAGACCGAAATGATCAGGGACTGTTTTTTGGGATTCATTGAAAGGCTGTGCAGAGCCGTAGGTGCTACACACAAATACATAAGTGTGACCATTACTTATGCAATCAATTTTCTCTACTAATGTGCCATTTGATTGTCAACATATATTTACAGTTCACTACCTTTTAGATGTGAATGACATCCTAGACCTGTCAACCTCCCATCCCCATTGAAAATTCTCAGCGGCATTTTATCTATTGGAAACAGCACACTGTCTGTGTAGCGCGCCCCTATGAACTCTGGGCCTTTAATATAGCTCCCCTCTTAATATGCCGAATTAAAGCTCTTCAACCATTCATTTCTTAGTAATGCTGGCTCTGAGAGCCCAGGTCTCTGAGGGTTGGGATTGATGTAGAATGGCTAAACGGGCACATGCACGGGGGAGACGGTGAGAGAAAGAGAGTGAGAAAGGGGTTATTAGTCCTCCACGTTATCACACAACACACAAATGGTTGGGCGTGGCACACAGGGCGAGCAGCCCGGTGAAACGCTCTTTTATTTTCTCCCTCTCAATCACCCTCACTCCTCGCTGGCTTTCTTCACACTGTCATGGCTGTAAATCAGCATGTGGAGTAAAACATAAAGCTGGAGTGCACCCAGAGGATCTATGGGCTCCACAGGGGAGATTTTCATTAGCACTATTGGTTCTTCCATAAACATTATGTCTTTCGAGGCTGCTAATGCCTTTAAATACATGTTGGCTCAGGAGCACAATGTGTTATACTTAACTTTAATTGAAGTGAATGCCCTGCCATGCCCTCTTACTTTATAAAAGCAGCAGCTAAATGCTTGTCTAACATAGGTGGAGCAATTACACAGACTACTTCAATTTTTTTCCTATTAGGAAAAATATATATATATGTGCTAGCAGCAATAGTATTTATTGAATTTAATATGGAGATAGTTGCAACACTAGAAAATAAAGACAACCAAGGTGAAAATCACATTGTTTACATGTCTGTCTGGTGTTTTTAATAAAGGCAAACCATGCACAAATTCATCAGTCAACACAATTGCTAAGCATTTTCTCCTTAAAACTGCAGTGTAACAAAGACAGTTGCGTTTTGAAACTGCCCCTGTTTCCAGCGTCACAAATGCATAACCAATTCATCAGTAATGACAGGAAGCAAAGTGGGAGAGAGACTCATGGGATTGAGAAAGGTCCACGAGCCGGGATTCGAACTCGGGATGCCCATAGCGCCATGGTGCTATATGTCAGCGCGTTTTCCATGTGCATATTCGTGAAGACAGTATTTTCAAGGAAAAACAAAAACATAGAAATATGTCATTTTGATTATCAAAGATGAGTTTTGAGGGATAAAATGACCAAGATTCTGTGTTTTAGTCCAGTCATACAGTATTAATTTTAAAATCGAAGATCAAAGATTGCATTCTGCAATTGCCAACCTGATCTCATGACGAAAACGTACCTGCGGGAACTTTTTCGCAAGACGCGAAATACATACCGCCATGTATGTTTCATGACATTCGATGGGTGGTGCTAAAAGAGTGTTAGTTTTTTTTCACCCAGAACAGATAAACGTACATATGGTACGTTTTATGGGATGTTGGTTTTGTAGGCGTCACCACAGTTCTGACTTGAAATGTCCATTGAGTGGCGCTATAAGTCTAATGCTCTGTGACATTTTAAAATAACGTACCATCTGCACTACACCTAAACCTACCCGACAGTATGAGCAAAAGCAAATGAGACGTATAAACTCCATCGCAAGCATGCCGGTTTTAGCTTGTTTTTCGATCTCTCATCTTTCAGCTCTTTGATTGTGAGTCATGTTTTTGACGGGACTCATACCCAGAGATTCCACATCTTAAGTTCAGTTCAAATATATGGAGCTGTAATCATAACTGTGTACAAAAACGATTACAAGTGCTTGATGTTTTACCACCTCTAGTGTTCATTTCTGTTGGAAACTGCAGTGCTATGTACTTATTGGTACATATTTTGCATCTTGCGAAAAAGTTCCCACAGGTACGTTTTCGTCATGAGACTAGGTAGGCAATTGTACTTGACCTCACAACCAGCAGCAGTTAAATCAAAACAATAAAATAGTACATTGCAACTGTCAAAGACATCCATCTAGCACATATATATAGAAAAAATAAAAAATAAAAAGTAAACAAAAGCACATTCTCTGTGAATCTGTCCTAAGACTTCTGCTTTTGAATGAACAAAAGAATGATGAGACTGAACGTAGAAAATGTATTAATGTGTTCTTAATTATTAAAACAAAGTACATACTGAAACAAGGTTACATGCTAGAGAAGGCCAGATCTTGCAAGTCTGTATTTACAGTACATTCTTCTAAATCTTAGTTTTGAGTTTCATATTTCTGTAAACCAGGGCTCTGTAGCATTTCAGTCTGCTTGTAATAGCATACAAATAAGTTATGTTTCACTAATAAAATATATGAAATGTCATGAAAGTTTGATTCATGCATATACAATTCATATGTGTTTCTTAAAGATTTTGTTTTGTTATGTTTTTAAACTAGTGAGAATGTAAAATAATTTACAAGTTTATTTTTAAAAGTCTCAAGTACCCGTACTTGTGGGAAAAACAGCTAAAAATTACATTTAATTGTTCTTAAACTATTCTGTTAAGAATTATATAATATTTGTAAATGACTAATATGCATTCTGTGTATATACAGTAAGTGGTCAGTAATATCACATTGTAGTTGTTTGGTATTTGGTTTCCTCTAAACTCTAAAATAGATTCTCCTCTCCCTCAGCATGTAGCTTTAATTGAGGATAGCAGAACCACAGCATTCATGTTTCCCCTCCAGTGCTTTCTGAGAAAAAGCAGTGAGCTGCAGACCGCCCGCAGTCCACATCCTTCATCCCCAGGTCAGAGCTGTGGAGCACAAGGTGCATCTCACTCTCACTGTCAATGGCATTTAATCGATTTCAGAGCACAGCTCCAACAATAGTTCAGAGAAGCTGAGAGTATCATCTCACAAACACACCACAGACCCATGGAGTGCGCTGGGGTTCGCTCAACCTGAGTTCAATGCTGTCCTCTTTATAGATCCTGTCTTTCTCCAAAACAGATGTTTTGTGAGATGTCTACATTAAAGAATGGACAGTCATGATGCTATTACACAAAAACACACAGGGCCAAAACTTAAGCTATCAAAAGGTTTGTCCACAGAAACATCATTACTGGTTATTTTCAGTGTAATGTTTATGGAGAACATAATATGTGGCATGTTATCGATAACAACAGCCAATAATTTCACATTTTGTTCCCAGTAAAACAATAGAATCAACAACAAAAGTCTAAAAGGCAAGCAATACCAATAAGGTCCGGCAGGGATTGTAGGTGGGGTGAGTGAATGTCCAGCGCTCTCTCCACCCTCAATACCACGACTGAGGTGAGACCCTTGAGCAAGGCACCGAACCCCCAACTGCTCCCTGGGCGCCGCAGCATTGGTTGCCCACTGCTCCGGGTGTGTTCACGGTGTGTGTGTGTGTGTTTTCACTGCTGTGTGTGTGCACTTGGATGGGTTAAATGCAGAGCACAAATTCTGAGTATGGGTCACCATACTTGGCCACAAATCACCTCCTTTCCTTTCCTTTCCTTTCCTTTCCTTTCAAAAATGCAACTATCACACTGTTTTGAAAGTATAACCATTTATCTTGAACTAGTTTTTTTTTTAATTTTTTTTTTTTTACTTTTTTCATTTTAATTTGTTTTAGTAATGCTTTTGTCTTATTTACTTATTTATTTTTTAACTCTATTTTCATTTTAGTTTTATTTAACTGAAATAAGTTTAAGATTCTAATATAATATTTATATTTTATTTCATCTTTATTTGAATTTCAGAAAAAGTTTTTTAATAGTTTTAGTTTTAGTTAAAAATAACAACACTTCTTGCAACTTTACCGCCCTCACATAAAACCTTCATTAGTTTTGTTTGAGGTGGATGTATTTGAAACATCTTTTTCTATATATTAAAATAAATATTTTCAGTAAAAAGTAGGTTATAGGTCAAGTTTGGAATGACACAAGTGTGAGCAAATATGTTTTATTTTTGAGTCAACCATCCCTATAAGCTTCCACAGTAAGACTGTAAACATGAATTGTTTTTATACAGTGAAAGACAGATCAAGATGTCTTTGTTAATCAAGGCCACAGATGCAGTACACAAATACTGGATTAAAAAAACAACCCAGAATTCTTCTAATAACCTGCACTGGACCTTTACTTCAGACATCACAGCACTGTGATTAAACATTTAAAACTGTGATGCTTATTTTCTGTCTAGCGAGTAAAAACATTGATTAGCGTCTTAACAACAAGCTTGACCCATATTAAATGCGCAACAGTAAAGAAAATCTAAAAATGAGATAAAATAAAAGAGGTAGTCCCTTTTTAAGATAATCCCCAGACTTTCATGTGTCTCACAAGCCCATTGCTGCCCACTGATCAAACAGAAACATGAAATGCTGTGAAATCTCCACATAAAGTGATCCATTAGCCAGAGAGATGCCCAGAGATGAAAGGCATCCTTGCATCCTGCCCTACCGACGCAGTGCTCCGTGTAAATAACCTTTTGCTCCGAATAGTGCCCATACATATTCAGTTAGAGAGAGAAAGAGAGAGTTCATGGGAGTGTTTTCTGAGTGTGTGAGCAACAGAGCGAGATAATTAATGCACGTCATGGCTCTCTGATTATTTTCCAGGAAAAAACATGGTTATAAAACTCACATTCATAATCACACACACACAAAACAGCACTCTAGAGTGTGTCCAATACAGTTACATTTGACTCTGTTTGCCTTCATAGAGTAAATACAGCTTAGAATCTGCTCATATTGATGTTAATGTTCAGAATATGTGTTTGTTAAAAATACAATTCACTAAGAATAAACTGCAGTTGGCTTTGTGTATCCTGCGTTGGATTATGCAAATCAAGTAAGGCCATAAACATACCAATTCCCCATTTTGGGAGTGAGTTTTGAGCATTAGGTCTGCAGGATGCGGCAGACTACCATAATCTGACATACTTTACTGGGACTGTACAGCAGCACACCATCAGACAGCTTCTACATGCAAAGAGTGTGCTTGACTGTGCCATACATTTGGATATTTGCCTGGTAATGCCATTCTTCTCCATGATTTGACAAATAACTCTTGGCATGACCAATAAAAAATGCTCAAAAAAAAAACAAACAAACAAAAAAACAAAAAGCTGCCTACTTTTCAGAGTTATATTGTATGTTCCTGTAAATAGTAGAGCTTGGTATTAGTAATGCCAAGGTCATGGGTTCAGATTCCCAGAGAAAAAATCTAAACTGATAAATATTTAATAACTTGAATGGACTGAAAGTTGCTTTAGACAGATGTGATATAAATGCAACAGAAATGTATTGGGTTTATTGGGTTTCTGTATAAGATACATTACTGAACATGGTTTTTTGATGGTTCTGTATTTATTTGATCAAAAATACAGTAAAAACAGTAATATTGTGAAATATTCTTACAATTTAATATATTTAAAATGTAATTTATTCCCATAATGCTTAATTTTTTGAGGAAAAAAAAATAACAGTATAACTTCATGGTAATTTACATTCTATAATAAGCCTAACTGACACAAATGAAGTCATGTTTGCACGAAAAGAATGTTAATGAGGGACCTGAGACTTGTTTAGGGACCATAACATCACAGAAACTTGTCAGTAGGCTCTGTTGACTGGAAGGCTACCACCCATGAAACCTGTGCATGTGATGCAAGTTTTGCATGGGCAAGCACCATTTACGTTTTCCTCAGAAATTGGAGAAATCTTTTTGTCCTCTAGCTTGTAGTAAAAGAAATATCTTACCGCACTTCAAAATGAGCATGGGACAAATGAAACACTGAGCTCTGAAAACACACAGCGAGGTGAATACTTCTCTCGTTAATCTGAGGAAATGTTGTCAGGTTTCATTAGACACTGGAAGTGTTGAGAAGAAAGTAACCTTCCCTTCAGACAGAGACTAACCACTGCAGCCTCTGCTCAGTGTTAATTAAGCCATTATTAGCTGCCACTGACAGAGAACTAAAGTAGCTTGTTTTCATTAAGATTCATGCCAAGATTTACATCTTTGTCAGTAATCAGGCAGCTGATCACACTTCATCTATCTTTGGGGCAGCGTTTCCACAGTGAAGACGATTACAGCTCTTTTCTATAAGACACTGGTGATAATCTCAGCCTGTACACTCCATTCACACATGCAACATATGAACAAGTTGTCCACAAATTTGTTGAAATATATTAATTTAAATAATTTTAAGTCACGTAGATCCCTTTGAAGTTTGCTGAAGCGCCCTATAACGCAGTGTTTCCCAACCCTGTTCCCGGAGGCACACCAACAGTAGGCTGCACATTTTGGATGTCCCTTATCTGACCCATTCATTTTAGGTCTCTATTAACTAGCCGATGAGTTGAATCAGCTGTGTTTAATTAGGAACTGTTTGAAAATGTGTTGTGTTGGTGTGCCTCCAGGAACAGTGTTGGGAAACACTGTCCTAGGGGGTCCCGGTCAAAGGTTAAGAACTGCTGCATTATCTGCAATAATATTAAAAGAAGTATTTCATAATAACATTCCATGCTCATATTGTATATGTTTTTCGGTGTATCATACTCCTATGTGTCATCAAAGGATGACTCAATTCTCATGCAGTTGTCTGGGCTTATACCTTGTCAAACTGCCCCAAAACCACCCCTGATGTGTGGGTGGGGGGAAAAAAATAAATAAATAAAATTTGGCATCACATTTTATACATTATCAAAAAGACAAAGTGACACTGAAAGGAACAGTTCACGCAAAAATTTACAGGAAATTTATTCAACCTCATGCCATCCAAGATGTAGATGAGTTTGTTTCTTCATCAAAAGATATTTGGAGACATTTAGCATTACATCACTTTCTCACCAATGGATCCACTGCAGCGAATGGGTGCCTTCAGAATGAGAGTCTTTTGGTAAATTCACCAATTAACATTTTGTGAGGTGAAAAGCTGCATTTGTAAGAAACAAATCCATCAAGGCAATTTAACTATGGCATTTCTAGCTAAAAATTAAAAGTTCATAATCCATAAAAAAAAAAAAACACTTTGTCCAAGTAAAAAAGTTATCCTCTAACATCAAAATCCACCAATATATTTAAATAAAACTGTCTGTATGGACTGTTTTTACTTTAAACAGTGCTTGATCTGTGCATATTTCTCTACAGATTCAGATGAGATGATTTTTTCACTGGGGAAAACAAGATCATGGATAGATGACTTGTTTGAAGTAAAAAAAGAAAAGAAAAAGATTTTCACTTCACAAGATGTTAACTGGACTGGAGTGGTGTGGATTACTTGTGGATTACTGTGATGTTTTTAATCAGCTGTTTGGACTCTCATTCTGACGGCACCCATTCACTGCAGAGGATTCATTGGTGAGCAAGTGATGTAATGCAAAATTTCTCCAAATCTGAAGAAAAAACATCTACATCTTGGATGGCCTGGGGGTAAATACATTTTCATTTTTGGGTGAACTATTCCAGTCTTGATGATTTTATATCAGATCTCTAAATGTACTTATATGCTTTAGAATCTGATTTTTTTTTTTTTGTTGTTGGATAAAACAGATTCTATTGTGCCACGTTTTAAAGCAGCGTCCAACCAAAATATTAAGAGTGCTGAGAAAGGTCATACATGTGTTTTGGTCCGACTGCATTACTGTATTGTACACAGCAGTGTCTTCTCCATCCTAATCGTGGTCAGGGATAAGACATGGAGGGTGAGGAAGAGACTTGAGTTCCCCTCTCTCTGAATGCACAATGGAGCAGAGGGTGAGGTGGGAATGTCAACGGCTCTTTGGAGCACTGAGCAGCACGATTAAACAGGTCAGGCAGCGAGCTGGAGGGATTTTGTGTGTATACGTGTGAGTGTGTGTAAAATAAGACTGAGAGTGTGAGCCAGCACATGTTTTACAGCTCAGGATGTCATGGCGAAGGCTTGGATGATGGCAGCAGGCTCGCTTTGACTGATGTAGATCTATTATGATTGACGGGAGTTTACCAGCCCAGATACACTACGGATCATGTAAACGCTGCTGTATAGCTTCAATTTCAGACCTCATCCACTAGCATCTGCTTCTACTGTATTGGGTTTAACTGATTACATTCACCTGCAGGTGTCCTCCCACAATTCACTGTGCTTCAAACAAACACACCCATCACAATGGAGTTCACACGCGGTGAAGCCGTCTAATGAGAGCTGTGAAGAGTTTACATTTCACTATCTGCATTCATTAACAGCGCACTACATCATTTTCTACATACATTACCATTTATGAAGAGGAGCTGCTTCTGAAGTAGATGAAGATGTGAGTCATGTAATACTCTCATAAAACACCCTCCATACAGAAAAACTGACTGCAGGAGATAACAAATGGTCACAGTGAAAGCACAACACTCTATTTCACTTAACTAAACCAATAACTGTCTGTACACACTTGACCTTACATTAAATACAATCATACATACTTTGGTTCCACTTTCTCTTGATCCTTTAAATCAAACAGGTCGTTTTTTTTCCTGCAGTGGTTTTAAGAATCCTGTGTAAACACTCTTCACGGTTAAAATGAGTGACAGAGCTGCAGGTTACAATAGTACTGAGAAGTCTGAACAATTTATGCACACCAGTTCTTTTAAACAGTTACAGTACTATATACTACCGTTCAAAAGTTTGAAGTCAGTTTTTTCTCCACCAAATTTGCTTTTACTTGATCAAAATATAGTAATACTTTGAAATATCATTACAATTTAAAAAAACTCAGTCTCCCGATGAGCTGCTTAATTTTTGTGAGCTGCTTAATATTTTTATTTATTTTTTTCTAGAAATTTTATATAAATAACCTATATTTTGATATAAATGAATTTTTAAAAAATACTACTTGCATCATCTGACAGAAAAACAATAATAATTTTAATAAAACGCTCCTTACTAAAATCAACTGTTTTATGTGCATTGATAAATGTGACCCTGGCCCACAAAACCAGTCTTAAGTCACTGGGGTATATTTGTAGCAATAGCCAAAAATACACTGTATGGGTAAAAATTATAGATTTTCTTTTATGCAAAAAATCATTAGGATATTAAGTAAAGATCATCTTCCATGAAGATATTTTATAAATTTCCTACCATAAATATATCAAAAATTTATTTTTCATTACTAATGCATTGCTAAGAACTTCATTTGAATAACTTTAAAGGCGATTTTCTCAGTATTTAGATTTTTTTTTTTTTGCAACCTCAGATTCCAGATTTTCAAATAGTTGTATTTCGACCAAATAACGTCCTATCCTAACAAACTATACATCAATGGAAAGCTTATTTATTCAGCTTTCATTCGTCGATTCTTGACTCATAAGGAATTCAGAAGGAAGAAAGAAAGAAAGAAAGAAAGAAAGAAAGAAAGAAAGAATTGGACATGTTCACAATATATTGTTATCAGTTTTTAATCCGGTTCCTTACAAATCAGACATGTTCGAAAATGAATTGATGAGCTGTTACTCTGGATCACCGCAAGTGCTATGTCTATGAAAGAGTCTGTTAGTTGTTGACTCGAAAACCACCTGCACCGATTCAGTCTGATTCATGAACAAGTATGATCGGTGCCTTTACGTTCAGCAATTCAAGCGTGCAAAATTAGAGGCAGGTGAATGTGACTGCTCAAAAAACAAAGGGCTCGCAGCAGTTGAGACCTGTTGTGGGTGCAGTGTCAGCTGAAGGTGGAGCTGAAGTAGGACGTGATTCTGTGAGCAAGCTGAAACTAAATTCACAGGTTTGATCATTCAGCACTGGCAGTCTTGCTTTGTTGGATTGCCATCCAGGGCCATTTGCTGGATAATCTGGCTAGGAAATAATAGTGGTGAATCAAAAGCTTCCCACTCTACAGCACTCTACCAGACAAATCACTTTTCTTTTTGGGTAAGAACATGCAGTAGCTGGGACATTTGTGCAAATTAGCAGATAAAGCATCTTTAATATGGACACAGGGCTAAGAATGATGAACCACTGTTGCTTTCTGTCCAAATATGCCTACTATATATTAATCGAGAAACAGTATATGAAATGAGTATGTCCAGATTCATAGTATTTATAAAACAGCAGGCGACTGCTGCTGAGATTCTGAAGTGCACATCTGATGGACACTTTACTATCCCATGAGGCCACAGCAGAGGATTTGTGATTGGCAGTGAAACAATGCAACTGACGCTGTAGATCACATGAATATGGCAGATGTACTATGTTTGCGTTTCATTCATACTACAATGTACTTTTTAACAGTAAAGGAGTTCCCTATGGAATGCTGCAGGAATGACATTTTTGTAGACCAAAATCTGGAAACAAGTGGCTAAATGGGACTACGGGCTGTCAGCAGTGTTGGGGGTAACGCATTACAAGTAACGCAAGTTACGTAATAATATTACTTTTTTCAAGTAACTAGTAAAGTAACGCATTACTTTTAAAAGTAACTTTCCCCAACACTGGCTGTTAGGGACGTTAAACATTATCACAGCGAACAGGAAAACTCATTTGTTTACTGGTCCACTTTTACAGCCCATTGTGGTTTATAATTGCATTCTTGCAAACTACTGTCAGGGAGATAACCCATGTTTAGCTTTTTTCTTTACGTCTGATGAATGTACTTCAAACAGTTGTGTTTATTTATGAAGATTATCATGACGAACAAAAAGTGTAAGAATAATAAACTTTTGTTGTTCCAGAACTTATTTTCTGTAATAATCCCAAAGCCACTGGGAAAATCTGAAAGTGCTCTGTAGGACTCGTGTATATATTATATATACACACATATATATATATATATATATATATATATATATATATATTTATTAAAAAAAAAAAAATATATATATATATATATATATATATATATATATATATATATATATATATAGGCTCACTGAAAATCTGACATTTCATGAGACGTGTCAATGTCAGATTCATGAGTAAATCACTCTAGTCGGTCAAATCTTTTTTTTTTCTTTTTTTTAAAACGAAGCCATCATTCCAGTTCACAAAATCAGACTGAATTATTAACTGAATTTTTAGTGCACAAACTGGACTGATTTGGTTCGTTAATTCAACTCACTGACTTAATGATCTCGTCAGAACAGTTAACAGCTCACTGGAGGGAAAGATTATCAGAGAAAAACGACTTAAATATCAGTCGGTTGAACGATTTCAGGCTTGAACCTTTGCACACAAATACTACTGACCACTTGTACAATACTTTATGAAGCTCTGCTTCCTGATTTAGTTATGAAAGAAATGAATGAAAGTCATAAAGGACTGGAAACACAGGAAGGTGAGTAAATTATCTTTTTGGACTGGGTAGGAAGTTCTTAAAGTTATAATAATAATTCATTCTACTTTAAACTCGACTGATTTTTTCATCGCATGTCTCCCTTAAACATCACCAGCAATACCTAAATGAAACAGCCAATCTGAACACTAATGCAATTGCTTAGTATTCATTTGTGCCCTTCCATTTGATCTTCTTAGGCACTTATTCTTTATGAATGCTCCTGTCCTTATAAATAAGATAAGTCAAGCATCATCATCATACTGATATTACAGTCATGCAGTATGCTGGTGCCCTTCTGTTTTTCCTCGTTCTGCTTTTCAGCACTACACAAGAAAAGTAATTTCTTTGCTTTTTTTTCCACTCAATTGCCTCTAACATGCCCTAGGGGAGATGGGCTAAGGCACACTCATACATCAGAGCTAAATATGCCCCATAAATAAACCCCTGAGCCACAATGTCAGTGATTCTACTGTTTCTGCACTTTAAATACGCACAGTTTTCCTGTCTGAGAATGACATGTAGCATGAGGACGCTGACAGCTCAATTACAATAACTCAAACCGCATGTTTTGGTATGATTACACCATTCACCGCATCCTAAATCAAGCAATAATTAATAAAGCGCGCTAACAGCATGACAGAAGAGAACAATTATCCCTCTCAAAACAGGAGGCAGTATTTGGAAGGAATCACTTTTACAGCAAACGTACACATGATTGCACACTTAAGTCAAACAACAAACACAGTGTCTCAGATGAACAATTGTATCTGAAGATTACTCCCAGTCAGTTATGAGCAATCAAGCAGTAATGATTTGCTATTTAGTATATATTGTCTTTCTTTCTTGTACGTGAGTGTACCGCATGTATGTGGTTGGATGTACTACTGTATATATCCAGCAAAGCCTTTGAGATTTGCTATTTAGTATACATCCTAATATGCGTGGCTTGAGATGAAGGCACATGGGAGAAGGCTGAAGATGTCATCTATCTCTGCCAGACAGATCTACCTGTAAATATGATCAATACTTTATCAGACAAGGGATTTCCATCTCCATTCAGCATACTGTTGGTCAGCCAATAGACAGAGGTTATATCCCAGCAGCCACTGTCAGCGCTGTCCCCTGTCATTTGTCATCATTTGTTCTTGTTTGTGCTTGCTTGTTCAGTTCGGCCTAATTTAAAGACTTACATGCATGGATCGACCCCTGAAATCCCACTGAAGATATGCAGTTAGCCCCGCTACCCCATGTGTATGGTGGAGTATGCTAGGCTATACGTGTTTGAGCAGGTATTAGCAAGGCAATTATCTTTATTCCATGTGTAAGAAACACAAAAACATACATGAACGCATTAGACCTGAATAATTCTCTCAAACAAAAGGATAACGGCAAAAGCTCTTTCATAACTGTGTAACTGTACTTAAAGTATTTGCTGCATCATCATAGCTACAAAATAGGGAAAAGTACATTGAGTATTGGACAAACTAGCACATCAAACAGCTGTGTCTGGACTTCACAGACCTCTTAAGTATTTGAGTTTTCTCATATGCTAAAGCTAATTTTGAATGCGATTTAACATCTAGCATATAATTTAGCATCTTTGCTTGTCACAGCTAGCTAAAATAGATTTAGCATCTAGCCTCATAACACTTTTTCTACAACTTTTTCTCCAATTTGCAAAAGAAACATCACAAACTTGCACAGCACAAGGGGCTCTGATCAGTATTAACCAAAAAGCATGCAGGAACAATTAAGATATTTTCACAATTACATACAATACTATTTATATGCTACGGTCACACCATTATGTAATTACCATAATTACTAGGTGACAACATGGGATGTTCTTCTCAGAGCTGTTCATGTCCTCAGAATTATGCATTTCTATTAACAATGAAATGAATTTGTGTAGTTTATGTAATCAGTACACAAAACCACAATACAAAAATTAATGGTTGTTATGAAAATGCTTTATTAAAAAATGTTTATTTAGCTTATTTAGCAGGATAATAAGCATTCAGCTCTTTGCTAGCTACATTAAAACATGCTGTATGTCTTTAATTTCTTTTCAGATTTATTTTCAGAATTATTATAGGAATTATTAAATATAAATAGTACAAAACAACTGATCAGTTACATTTTAATGTTGAAGCTGCCGTCATTTTGACTGTCTCCACATGATGTTTCAGCCGTCAGGTGGTACAAGTCGGGGATGTCATAAAATTTTGAGTTTACAAACATAACATTTATAATTAAGAGTTCTAGGAATTAAAAAATCCAGAATCTTGTTATTATGATCATTCCAACATGCACCTTTAGCACTGATGCAGTATATAGTATGCACAGTACACTGTTCACACTATGTGCAGCATGTGCAGAGTAGGTGTGGAATACCTGGATGACAAAAATGCCAAATACACCAGAGCTTCTTGCATGAAATACATTGTCCCATAATGCAATGCACCCAACTTGACCTTTCATTTCCAATATGATGGATGAATTGGATGCGATATCAGATGTTATCTTTTTCTTGACTCGATTTTTGATTTTGAATGGCAAATGTTTTTTTACACAAAATTAAAAAAAAAACATACACACACACACATATATATATATATATATATATATATATATATATATATATATAAACAAATCTGACATGCAATGTGATGACATCATGTGACAACAATGTAGCTATTGCTATTTGAATATAATGCTTACTGTTTCACAGCAGTACTATTTATATAAAAATGGATTATACAGTGTACAATGCACAGTATGCAGTAAGTATTTCAGTCCAAACATTATACTTCATAAATCCACTGGAGGCACCTTTGGCAAACTGATTTCAATGCAATATGATTTGGGACACAATAATCCTATAATCTCACATACTACATATATACAAATATATCCAATATAGTATAACATATAAGGTAGTATGCAAATTATACAAAGGCCTCTGACATTTTCCTTAGCTACAAGGTCAAAGTTGAAGACTGAAGGTTAAATAAAACATGGCAAGTTAGCCCTTTTAAATTATTAATGTAAATTCATGAGGGAGAAACAGCAAAGTCAGGCATGACGAGTTGACCATGGAGCCATGCCATGTCTATTATGCGTACAATCAATGACTACCTGTCAATTATTATTAATTTATGTACCACATGAAACTGATTCATCATAGGACACCCTATATAAAATCCCACAGAGTCACTCAACCTCACTTTCCTCACCTTGCACCCCGCTGGGCTGTTCAAATTGCCAGGAAGCTTCCTGTTTCTGAAAGACGTCAATGCATTTCTTTTTGGCCTTTTTCATGAATGGTCACAGACCCCGGGTCACGTTCACAGAGACCCCCCTCCCTCCTTCCCTCCCACGCTCTCCCCCAGGGGGCGTAAAGACTAAACGTGATCGATATATCTGCAGCTCTGGGCTCGCTGGCCAAGAGGACGATTCCATTGAGAGCAAACCTCCCAGCTGTTACAGTAGAGGAGAGGGCAGAAAGTTATTGAGATAAAAAAAAAAAAAAAACCGTATGTGTGTGAATGCCAGAATGAGAGAGAGAGAGAGAAAGAGAGAGAGAGAGAGAGAGAGAGAGCTGATGTAGTGATGTACAGGTAAGCATACACTGGGCTGGTGCATTGCAGGTGAGACTGAGCTCTGCAGTGTTTTTGCAGATGACCCTTCTCAACAAACACACACTCACAAGGACATACACACATATACAGATGCACTGGGATGCATACACACTGACAAGTACACATTCTTAATTTTTTTAAATTCTCACTTTCCATTTTACAGTCACATTGTTTATTTCTATTTGTCTTCATACAAATTTCTGTCATGAAACTTTAGATGGTGCAGGCCGATAGGTTCTAACTCAATCTGATAATTCATCATTCACATGGCGCAGCTGATTGATTCCTTTTTGCATCGGCAGCCAATGAGCTTGCTGCTCAACATTCAAATACTCGGCTATGCTTGCTGTAGCAGTTGAAGCATGCTTCAGAAACCCTCCACCTTCCCCAGCTCCACCTGTGTAGATCTGCTATTATACACGGGGTTATTTCATATATGATATGTGTGCAGCAGCAATATTTCTTACATGCTCACAGCAATATATCTGTGAATGTACTGGCGGTAACAGCAGCAGCGTAGCAGATCTATTACGCCAAGACCAAACACATTAACATTGTCATGTATATTACCATGCTAAACTCTCAGAGAGTTGTCATGACAGAAATGTCTATATTGTGATCTGATCTGCTGGTCTGAGGTAGTTTAAGATGGTTTAGCTGCCAAGAGGAAAATTTTATTGCTCAGATATTGATCTTTCACAACTCGGGAGACTTAGTTTTATCAGTGTCACTAATTCACAACTGTTGATATGAAGTAAGAGTGTGCTGCTGTATAAAACAAAAGATAAATAGGGTTTTGGTAGAATTTATTGAGAAATATTGAGTTCATTTTGACTTTTGATGCAGACAAATCAGATATGGTTTATCTGTCCTGAAATTCTAGAAGAAACATGCAAGTTTGCAGGTTTTTTCCCTTAATTAAGCTGAAGTACTGCAATTAGGCTACTAAAACTAAAATAAAAATGAATTAGAAAAAAAAAAACCTAGTAAAAATAAAAGTGCAAAACCAAATTACTAAAACTTAAATTTATAATGAAAACTAAATATATAAAAATAAAAGCTAATTCAATACTAACATTTCCATCTGAAAAATTATCTTTTGATTTCTGATGTTGTACCAACGTTCTGTAAAATGTTATTCCCACAAACATACAGACATAGCCAATTTAAAAGCCTTGCTCACATCTAAACCAATTAGATTACAGTATTCAATTCCTAAATAGATTACGCTACAGTCTTCATTTCCTAAATCAATCAAAGCCTTCACTATCAGCCAATCACATTCTCCCTGTCATTTCTGACCACGAATTCACCTTATCACAATTCAATTTCAATAAAAACACAAAGTCCGAAATTACAGCATTTTGTCAGCTTGAGAGCTCACCCAGAACAGACATTTTATGGTGGCTATAGTCACAGGTTCATTTCTCAGAGGGTTTATCATTTATTCATGTTGATCATTATTTTGGTTTTACTGAAATGAAGAGGATAAAAAAATTATGCTGCTTCAGCATTGATCAAAGCTATACATCAGGCCAGCTGCAGCTCCATTTCTGCTGGTTCTTTAGTTGATATTAAGACTGTATCAGGCACTGTAAATATTTGATGGTGTGGAGGTACAGAGAGGGAGAGTGGGTGTGAAATAAATGTTTTCTTCCCCTCTTTTACTTTCTACCTCACTTTATCTTCCTACACTTTCTTGAGGCTTTTTTCTTCCTACACTTTCTTCTTGTTTTCATCCCAGTATTTAAATTCCTCATTGTCTTTTACTCAGAGCAAGCAGAATACAGCAGTAGTCTGTTTGTGTTTGCGCCGTGTGCCGTTTGGCGGGCCATAAAGCATTCTGATGTATGATACATCACACCTTTCATTATCAGAGCACAAAGTCTGATCCCGGCTTTCAACCTATTCATTACCAAACTAACTGATCCTTGTCTAAAACAAGCTGCCATCTGATCTGAGCATGCTCATTTCACACCCACCATCACAAACCCACAAAAAAAAAAAAAAAAAAAATGAAAACCCGTCAAGAACGCAGGGGGATCGTCGCAATGTATGGTGTTCGCTCCTGGCGAGAGGGTCATTTCAGGCTTTCAGAGTTGTACATGAGAGAGTGACTCAGACCATTAATGGACCGTGGACGCGCGGCTTTGATAGGGGTCATTACGGAGTAACGCCGGTAAGTGGCCGTTAGAAGAGGAGGACAACTGTGAGAGGTGCATATGAGAGGATTGTGTTGGGTCATGATGATGGGAGAGAAGATTCGGCTGGTTTATTAAAAGGACAAGCAACCCTGTTTGACTGCCATAATTATCAGGTCATTTCCAGC